>CAUYPK010049189.1:0-67709 GCA_963574355.1 Loris lydekkerianus | reverse complement strand
CCCCTTAGGATTAGGGCTGTGAGGCAGTTCTGTCCCCGCCTTTAAGCTGCTCAGTCACTAGGTTACTTTGTCCCGCCCGATCCTTGCTCTGGGACCCTGGGGGCAAAGCTTGCCGGAGCAGTTTTTCCACACAATGGCTTTCACTTAGCCCAGCTCAGTGGCTCCTTTTGGGGCCCCAGACAGTGCCCAAAGTTCCCCACACTTTTGCTCGAGCTCTCCCCAATGTAGCTCAAATGAGCGCCAAGTCCAAGAACACCAAAAAAGTTCACAGGTAAGGCCTTTCCGGTTTGCAGTCTCACTGCTGCTTGTACTCACGGTTGCCGGCGTGATTAGGTTGATGGAACACGCGCAGCCACTTGCCTGTTTTCCACTGTTTTTGTCTTCCTCCTGGGGTCCAGAAGTCCCTTGCTGGCTCCCTGTATCCTCAAAGAGATGATCATAGACAGATCCCACTAGCCAGAGATGTCTGGAGTCTTGTCTCCCCAGATTCGCCAAGCCCAGTTACAGGGAAGCTGTTACTCAGCCGCCATCTTTAATCCACCTGATTTCTTTTTTCTCATCATCCCAGATTATTAAAAATGGCTGACCCATAACAAAAGGTACAAAAATATAAAATGTAAATAAAAAATACAAACAAATTTCCTTTTTAATGTGATTTTAAGGGCGGTGCCTTTGGCTCAGTTTGTAGGGTGCTGACCCCATGTATGGAGGGTGGCGGGTTGGAACCCAGCCCCAGCCAAATCGCAACAAAAAATAGCTGGGCGTTGTGGCAGGCGTCTGTAGTCCCAGCTATTTGGGAGGCTCAGGCAAGAGAATCACCTAAGCCCAAGAGCTGGAGGTTGCTGTGAGCTATGACGCCACTGCACTCTGCTGAGGGCAATAAAGTGAGACTCTGTCTCAAAAAAACAAAAACAAAGTGCTTTTAAGAGAAAAAGCAGGGCCTTGGAAATGTTGCTTTGTTTTTTTCTCCCCTGATGCAAATTCCTTTGGTTCTAGTTGGGTAGTGAAAAGCAGGTCATCTGTGGTAGCATTGCCCATGGTTAGCAGGGTGTGTGGGCCTCTCTAGGTGACCACAGGAAGTTGAAGGTGAATGGGTCACAATGGTCTTTATTTTTTAAGATTAAGTTTTCCTTTTTTTGCTGTCTAGTCATCCTCATTTGTCATCGGCTACTTGGTATCAGCATTTTCATCCTCATCATCTTTGGCTGCCTCTTTGCCCCTGACACTCTTAGCTTCCTCCTCCTCATCTCCATCTTCTTCACCATTGTTTTTTTTTTCTTCCTATTCCTCTCACCTTCCTCTTCTTCATCTGCCTCATTGTCAGCCTCTGCTCCCCATTTTCCTCATTAGCATTTCCATTAGCAGAGGCATCTCTTCCATTTTCTGCCTCTTCTACAACTTCTTCTTAAGTTCTTGGTGGTGATCTTGGGGCACACTATGATCCAATGCAAGGGATAGAAAAAAAAGCGAGAAAGTAGGGACTCTGGTTATAAAGCTGCCAAAGCCCATGGTGGTGGAGTGCAGCGTTCTGCGGTGGCTACTGAGAGCAGGAAGTCAGACCAGGAACAGCACAAAGGTAGCTTTTCAGAGCAGCCAGGAGGGGCCATTTTAACTTCTTTAACAGCTTTTAAAAATATATAAATATAAAATATATAAATAATGTACTTGTATGACATGAGACCAGTTTTAAAGTTTTGTCCTTATTCTGTATATTGTGATCTTCACAGTGTAACAGTTCAGTGTATTGTAAACTTTTATAAGTTTGTTTATACCATATAATACTTGTATTTACAAAATTCTATCTCCTGGAATAATTCTAATTATATTGTTTATTTTTAGGTAAAAAGTTTAGAATGGAAGAACAAAGAAAACCAAGAAAGGGGATTTTCATTTTTGTTTTCACATTTCAAAAAATATTACTTGCCTTACATTTTCCCAAACATCTGTAAGGAGAACAGTTTATATCATCCTATACTTGGTAGGTAGTGTTTGGAATTTTCTAAAAGATGGGACATAAGAATAAAATATCTCTCAGTGTAAAGTTGGCATTTGTTGACTACAGAAAATTGATCATATTAAATAATTGTATTGGTTGATAGGGATACTACATCTAGATTCATACGGAAAGTAAATATATATTAATAGGAATTTTTCATTGAGAATGAAGAGGTTTTTAAAAAATTTACTCTCTGGATCTCATCTGTTTGAAAAGTTGGCTCATAAGAAATATTTGTGCTTATAAATTTAACTAAATTCTAATGTTTGATATGGTCCTCAGACTATAAGGGCTATAATGAATTTTCTTTTTAAGGTTCCTTGAGGGTCAGTTTGTCTTTTTCAAATTTTGTAGAATAATTACATTGTCGCATATTTTGATCAAGCCTTGTCTGATATTTATATATGTAGTAACTGTGCCAAAATATCTATTGGAGTCTTGAAGCGAGAACCTTGTGGATAAATCCCAGATTATAAGCAGAGCTCTGCCATATATAGGAAGCATTGGTAGTCTGAATGTGGAAATGTCTGTTTTATAGAAGGATTTCTAATGCCAAGTTTAGGCAAGTAACAGGTGTAGGCAAAACCTCATATTTCATATTGAAGTGAGCTCTCATTTTAAATGGTTCTAGAAACTTCTTTGTACTTAGGCTCATTGAACCTTTTGATAATATTTTGAAGAAAGACATATTTCCTCATAGCAGTTGGTTCATACACATATGGTTCATGTATACTATGTATGACTCTTCTGGGTTCCAGGCTAACATCTAGCAAATTTTTAAATGTCATTTTTGTGCTGAATCTGCTTCTAAAACCAGAGTAGCATCACAATATTTTCTCAAATGTTTAAAAATGTAGGTTTATTTAAGCATAATTTCTGTATTATTTAGGAGTTTGTTTTCCTTTTATTTTGCACAGATATCCCACAGATGAGACCAAAGCCACATTATGTCATAGTAAAGAAAGATGCAGAAACCAATGAAGCAGTCTATTGTACAAAGGAGCCTTTTATTAAGGCTCGTGTTATTGTCATTCGTTGGCTAGTTTCTTTCTGGCTGGAACCCAAACCACATACAGGACCTCATATTCCTGGAATGGAAGGTGAAGTCGTGCCAAAGAATATTCAGGTAACACACAAGTGAGGCAAGCTTATTGAAGTTAGAAATGGCTTTTGCGATTTAGTCCACTGATTCCAGTTGTCTTAGGGGGACATTTAATTATAGAGGATATTTTATTGATATTTTATTTGTACAGATATAATTTCATAATCCAAATTTAAATAATTATAGAATTAATAATTACCTCAATAAAAAACTTAAGAGGTATAGAAGGTAATTTATATGTTTAGTTGTATAGTACTAAAAATATTTCAAATTATACAAATAAATTCTTCCAGGTAGAAAGAACTGCAATTAAATGCTAGGACCAGGATAGCCCTTTCAAATTTCTGGGCAGATTTAAAGTTCTGTCCCTACTTACCTTCCCTCTTTTTTCAGCCAAAACACCAAATCTGGAAATTGTGATGTAAAATTATACAACAATACAGTAGAGGAACTAATACATAAAATTGTTTTTTTTTTTTTTTTTTTTAATCAAACCATTTTTATACTTTAAAACATTTTCTTTTTCTTTCATGTACATCTTCCTGAACATGTCTATATTACAGTACTTTCATTTTTCTTTTCTCAGATTTCCTCGTTGAGTCTTAAACATCTTAAACTGCTTTTTGTATAACTTTTTAAATCTTTTAAAAATAGCATGCAGTTGTAAAATATTTTAGTTCATTCAAGTTCAGAACATTTGGCTTTTATTCCTCTTAGTCTTTTATTCATCTGTAGCAGACTGTATGGTGCATTTTCCCCAAAACTTCATTCCAAGTTTTCTATGAAGAATTATTAAATGTAAAAACTCTCAAGCAGAGCTATTTTTCTGAACCTAGAACATAATGGACTTAAGATCATAAATGTTTTTAATTGGGAAGGCACATTTGAGATCATTTTATTAAACTCTGTGACTTTCTGAGATGACAAAAATGTGACCAAAAATTGAATAACTTAACAGAAAGTGATTTAGAATAGTGCTTCTCCTACGCTATTATGGTAGTAATTTACTTACCACCACCTTAAGACTTTTTCCCTAGGGTTAGGCTTGATCTTCAGTCTTTTTGATTTTCTTTTATTTTTATTCTGTCATAAATTTTGTTCCTTCCCTTTGGATTTTTTGTCTGTTTAAGAAGTTTTTACTTGTGTAAATTTTTGTGTAAGGTAAAATAAAGATGATTTAACAACAGTAAGGTAAATTATGCAAATAGTCCAATGCTAAGTAATTTATTTGTTCTTAAAGATCTAAGCTGCCTCTGTATACATTATTTTTTCACTGAGCTTTAATTAGTGACTTATTTGAAATATAAAGTGAGTTGATGATTAGTTACTGTACATTTTGGAATATCTCTATATCACTTAGATGTTTAGTTATTTGCTGTGCCACTTAATTATTTAGAATGGATTCTAAATGAAACTCTATGCCTTGATTTTAAACAATGCTGTAAGTTATCTGTGGAATGCTTTGGGTTCTGCCAGTGTCTGCTGTTAAAGGACAAAATACCAAGTTAAATACTTAAGATATTCTTCCTCTTTTGTTTTTATTTTAGAGGGCAGCTGCTAGTTTGGTATCCAGAGAAGAAAACAAAAATGATAATGCTGATAAAGCAGACAGAACTACAGAACCAGAACAGTCTCATTCCAATACAAGCACTCTCACGGAGCGAGAACCTAGCTCATCTAGTCTCTGTAGTATTGATGAGGAACATCTCACAGACATTGAGATAGTTCGCAGAGTTTTTTCTTCTAAAAGAAGTAATGTAAATTTTGTCACAGAGATATTTCGTCAGGTAAAGTACCTTTCAGTACTTTTAATTTACAATGAAGACTTTTGTCTTTAATATTAAATATACTGATTTTGAGTGCAGTGGTACACATCTGTAGTTCCAGCTACTTGGGAGGCTGAGGTGAGAGGATTACCTGAGGCCAGGAGTTTGAGTCCGGCCTGAGCAACATAATGAGACTCTGGCTCTAAAAATAAAATAATAAACTCCAATAACATGTGTTAAAAATATGCCTAATTATGAAAAGTTGTATTTACATTGAATTTTGTAAGAGCACAATTATTTCCTGAGATAAAGAATATTACTTTATCAGTTGTGGTGGCTCACAACTGTTATCCTAGCATTCTTGGGGGCTGAGAAGGGGGGATCACTTGAGGTCAGGAGTGTAAGACCAGCCTGAGCAAGTGAGAACCTGTCTCTACAAAAATAGAAAAATTAGCCAGGCATTGTGGCAGGAGCCTGTAGTCCCAACCACTTGGGAGCTAAGGCAGAAGGATCGCTTGAATCTAAGAGTTTGAGGTTGCAGTGAGGTTAGGCTGTGGTACTCTAGCCTGGGTAAAAGAGTGAGTCTCAAATACACACACACACACACACACACACACACACACACACACACATAAAAACATTCTGAGATAGTATAATTGAAACAGATCTTTGTTATTTTCACTTAAGTCAGTGTCTTATCTGTCACAAATACACCCAGTGTACAGATTATTTAGAGATGAGCCTTCGTTCAACAATGGATTGGTTATGTTTTTAAATTGTTTATACTTCACATTTTATAATTAGGTAGGAATGTATGTATAGCAAGTTCTTGAATAACATTGTTTCATTATTACATTAATGGGGCAAAAATAGATTCCTGGCCTAGGCCCACTTGTCTGTGTGGAATTTGCACATTCTCCCCATGTTCCAAAGATAGCTGAACTGGTGTGTCTAAATTGTCCCTTTGTGGGGGGAGGAGGTTGTGAGGGAGTGAGGGGATAGGAGGGCACTGTGTGAATATGCCCTGAGGTAGAATGGCTTCCTGTCCAGGATTGGTTCCTGCCTTGCACTCTGAGTTGCCAGGGTAGACTCTGACCATCTGCAAACCTGAACTGGAATATTTGGGTAAATAATTATCTTAGTTATTTTTATTAATTTTTCTCAAATACATGTATGGTTCACATTTATTTTAGTGTTTAATGTTAGATGAGTTTGGTTTTTATTTAGAAATTTGGTGATGTTTCTGTGACCAGAAATGTGTCAAAGGAAGTTAACTCTTGTTTATATCTATTAGCTCATGGAAAAACAGGTTTTGTTATATATCATTTTGCTAAAAGTTGCAGTTTCTAAGAACCTATCAATGTTAAGAGTTACTGTGTTAGTATTTTGTGGCAAAGGAAAAGGTATCATTTTCTCTGTTCCTTTTTTTTGACTAGGCATTTTTATTACCAATTTGTGAAGCAGCAGCAATGAGAAAAGTAGTAAAAGTCTATCAAGAATGGATCCAGCAAGAGGAAAAGCCTTTGTTTATGCAAGAGCCTGAAGAAATTGTGATCACTTCTTCAGACCTCCCATGTATTGAAAGTGTCACAGAACATGATATTTCAGTGGAAGAAGAAGAGAAAAGAGAAGAGGTAAAATTAAAAGATTTATATATTTTCATTTAATGGATTAGAGTTTCACAAAGGTATAATAATGTTAACATAAATATACTTAACAAATGGAAAGGTAAAAATACCATTCAGTATGTTTTGCAATTTAAGTAATACGACAGTTGTGATCTCAGTACCCTATTACAAAACCCTGTGATATATAATTTTTAAAAATCAATATTGATATTGTATAATGATTCTTTAAGGCATTGTCTAGATCAAAAGTAGATGCTCTTATAAAGATCTAATATTTAAAACTATTGTAGTATGTCAAGATGGATGTTAGAGTATATATACTTCATAGGGTGATTATCAAACTACAATTCCCCCTTCCTTGGAAGTAGTGTCTGTTTTATTCTAGGACTGGCTACTCAGCACAAAGCACAATATTCTGAATTCTTCCTTGGAATCTTTTGCACTAGAGCTGATTGTAGATTGTGAAACTTCCTGACCTGGTAAAATAAGCTGGTCTGTGATAAGAAAGAGTGGAGTTTACTCTCAGAAGGGGGAAGATTAGAGAAGAGAGAGTAGAGGTGGCATTTGGGGCCCTGTTTCCATTTATTTCTTAAGCCTATATAAATTTTCATCCTTTGGTTGTTTTAACCCTTATCTCAGGTCAAGTTCTCCAAGAAGCAGGTGATGAGATGAAGTTAGAAGTATAAGAGTTTATTGAAAGTGATTCTCTGTTTTGTCTAACTTGCCTTTCACCCAAGAGTTATCTGAGATTGACATATATCTTGCCTAAATCTAGATAGGAATGATTAGGTAATGTTTATTTGCTTTGCTGGTTAATCTAACCTCACTCATGGAATTTAATCAAGATAGAAATGTATGAATGAATAGGCCAGTTCTACAGGGATTCAATGAATGTGTGTGTCCATGGACAATTCTCCCTCTCTTCTAAGAAGGGGAAAAATGTAACTAAGAAACATAATTGAAGTAAATAAAATTAACCATACAAATTATGAAATAACATTTACAATTTACTATGCACCAATGAAAGATAACAAATTTTTGTATCATGCTGGAAAATAAACCTATCAATTTAAGTAATTTGTTTTCCTCAACTATTTTAGTATGCTTTGCCTATGTCTATTGAGTCTATCCTGCATCATTTACTATTCTTAAATAAGAATGATAGGTAATATAAACTATCTACATAGATAATTAAAAACAAACAGTAGAAAGAAGGGAGGGAAGGAGGATAGGTTGATGAGGTAGGTATGTGGTGTAGATTAGTTGTTTGGTTACCAGTGTTGCAATTGGAGATGTAATTTTTTTAAAGGCCAGAAACTCTCATTAATGATGTAAACCAAAAGGTAAAATCATTCATTGATTTGCATTTCTGATAAATTAATATATATTGATATCATTTAAATTTTTTCATGTTGTGATTATAAAATGGAAGCAGGTTATAGGTTCAGATAATTATAAATGGGTTGTTTAATTCTTTTAATATATTTGAGACATTTAAAGAGCATGCAGAGTACAAGACGGTTGCGTGTGTTCCACATGCAGGGCTGTCGAGCACCATGCATTCTACAATACAGATTTAGCATTCCTTGTCCTATCCCATTAAATCTGTTATCTTATAATTTTTGTGACAACGAAACACTTTCACAAAGTTCACAGTGCCCACACTGAGAACCAGTGTTGGAGGTATAAACATCAAAAATCATTATTTCTACCTTTACATAACTTATGGTTTAGTTATAATGCAGTAACTTGTATGCCATGTTAATGAACTTTAGTTACATTCTAGAACTAGGAAGCATTTGATGGATTATTAATAGGAAAGCAGAATGAATAGTTACATATTTTATAAGGATCATACCAGGCCATATAAGGATCATACCAGAGTGGAAGATAGATTATAGGTTAGTCTGGAGGCAAAAAGACCAGCTAGGAAGAATTAGCAAAGTTCAGAAGTGAGATGATAAATATTTGAGACAGGACAGTGACAGTTACAATGGGAATATAAGGGAAAGGACAGATGTTTTAGCTTGCTTGGTGATAAAAACAATATGCCTTGATGATTAGTTGGCTAAGAGAGATGAATGGGGAGGTGTCCCAAGTTTTTGCAACCAGTGTAGTTGCCATTCACACATGATTAGGAATTTTAAGGAGTGCACATTTGGTATTGGTGGCTAGAGGGGTTGGGTGGGTTATGAATGGGAAGCTTGTGGTTAATAAACTTATTTTTAAATAAATATCACGAGTTGGAGGAGCATTAGGATCATTCTGGAAGAATTCTTCAGAAGACACTTGATTATATGGATATGGGGCTCAAGAGAAAGGCTAGAGTAGACCATGATGTGTTGTACTGGTTACTTGGAGCTGAGTATTGCTTCTGGTAATGACAGAGATGTTTGTATCAGACTAAACCTCCTGCACATTATAATTATAAACTCTATATGCAATATTTAAAAACCAACCATTTGAAGATACTGGTAAGTGACCAAAAGTAGGATGAAACTAGAGTGAAACTTTCAAAAGAGAGTGAGTAAAATACAGCATATATGTCTGTCTGATTTTTCACCTGATGAAACTTATCCTATCCATGAAACTTACAACAGCTAAAACAAAAGCAGAAAGTTGCAGTCTTAGGAGGAGCAGCAGTATTAGAATAATGAGCATTTTACTATCCTTAAGTACAGTAAATATAAGCTATTTTCTATTTTATTTAAGTTATTTTGATTCTGGCATTTGATTTAGAACAAAATTCATTTTTTACAAAGCTGTAAATAGTATAATCCCACTTGAATGTGTAGCAGTATGGAAAGGAATTTTATACATTAGATCTGGAGAATAATGTTTATGTATCTGAAATGATATGATCTCTGGCAGCTCATTATGGATGATGTTTTCTACTTTTTTTTATCTTTTTGTTGATGAGAACCTTTTGGTTTGGCACCCATAGCACAGTGGTTACGTCGCTGGCCACATTCACTAAGGCTGGCGGGTTCGAACTCAGCCTGGACCAGCTAAACAACTATGAAAACTGCAGTCAAAAAAATAGTCGGGCATTGCGGCGGTAGTCCCAGCTACTTGGGAGACTGAGGCAAGAGAATCGCTTAAACACGAAAGTTGGAGGTTGCTGTGAGCTGTGACACCATAGCATTCTACCAACTCTGTCTCAAAAAAAAAAAAACCCCAAAATTTATATGCCATGTTTTGTTTTGTTTTGTTTTGTTTTGTTTTTTACAGCTAATATACAATGCTTTTGTAATCAGATACTTAAAGAAATCTGTTTAGCTGTGGGATCTTATAATTTCATTTGCCTTTTTAACTTGTGTAGCATTCTTTTTAATGAAATATTAAACACTTGATGTTTTGATGCAGGAAAATGGGACCAACATTGCTGATCATGTTCGAAATTCCAGTTGGGCAAAAAATGGCTCCTACCAAGATGCTCTTCATGATGCCTCTGAAGAAGCCACAGAACAAAACATACGAGCTGGTACCCAGGCAGTTTTGCAGGTAGGTCATTTTATGGCTATTTAAAAAAAAAATCATTAAACATTTCAAATATTTAAGTTCAGTATTTTTGATAATATTTCAAGTATTTAATTTTAGGCCAATATTTCATTATATAGTATAGCTTTTAAATTTAAATTCAACACACACATATATCAATTATTATTCATATTTTCCCCTTAACTTTCACTTTATAATATGTATCTTTATAAACTTTATATATTCTTGTTCTAGACAGTTTTAAAATTTATATAAATCATGACATGGTATATTGCCATCTGCAGCTGATTTTTAATTAACCATTATGTTTTTGAGATTTGTTAATATAGTGCCATGTTAATTTAAATGTTGTGATTTTGTACTTTATTTCACCTTTTTTTTTTTTTTTGGAGACAGAATTTCACTATGGTGCCCGGTAGAGTGCCATGGTGTCACAGCTCACAGCAACCTCAAACTCTTGGGCTTAAGCTGTTCTCTTGTGTCAGCCTCCCAAGTAGCTGGGACTACAGGTGCCCGCCACAATACCCGCCTATTTTTTGGTTGTAGTTGTCATCGTTTGGCAGGCCTGGGCCTGGTTCGAACTCGTCCAGCTCTGGTGTATGTGGCTGGCACTCTAGCTGCTGAGCTACAGGCACTGAGCCTTATTTCACATATTGCTATTCATTTATGATGGGTGGTCTTTTAAGTTGTTTCTAGTTTCTCACTGTTCCATACAGTGCTACAGTGAACATTCTTACATGTGTGTTTTTGTGCATATCTCCGAGAATTTCCCTAGAGTATATATACCCAATGTGGAATTGCTGAATTTTGTAGGATTTGTACATTATTAGCTTTATTTTACTATTACTGCCAAATCATTTTCTAACATGTTACAATAATTTATTTTCTCTCTACAGTTATGTCTGGGAATTCTCATTTCCTCATATCCTCCCCATTAATTGTATCATCAGATTAAAAATTTTTCTATTCCTAAATACATGATATACTATCTGATTTTTTAATTTATTTTCCTCTTTTAATTTGCTTTTCTTTCAGTACAGAATTTGAGCACCTTTTCTCATAGATGATTTGATTATATGCTTTTTCCATTATTCTATTGGATGTTTGTCTTTTTCTTACCTATTTGTGGTCCGTTCAGTCTTTGGAGTTTTTAATTTGTTTGAGACAAGATCTCATTCTATTGCTTAGACTAGAGTGCAGTGGTGTCATCAAAGCTCACTGCATCCTTATACTCCTGGATTCAAGTGATCATCCTGTCCCTCTCCCACATAGCTGGGACTATAGACAGGTGTCACCTTGTTCAGCTACCTTTTCTTTCTCTCTCTGTCTTTGTTTCTCTTTATGCCGAATATGTCATTTCTCTGCTCTTTCTTTTTTTTTCTTTTTTTGGTAGAGAAGTGGTCTCACTATTGTTCCAGCTGGTCTTGAACTCCTGACCTCAAATGAGCCTCCCTCCTTGGCTTCTCAGATTGCTAGGATTCTAGATGTGAGCCACCATGCCTGGCCTGTTTTTAATCAATCTGTTCTTGTCAAGGCCATATGTGACCTCTTCATTGTTAAATTTGATGCACATTTTCAAATCTAATTCTGTTTGACTTGTCAGGAGCGTTTTGTAGAGTAGATCATTCCCTCCCTATAGAAACCTTTCTTCACTTGGCCTCCAGAATACCATACCCTCCTGTTTTTCTCAAACCTCACCCTCTAGTTCTCAAATCAGGTTCTTTAAACTGATTTTTCCATATTTCCCTGACCTTTTCATGAAGTGGTGCCCAGGAATCAGTTCTTAAACTTCTTTGCCACTTATTCTTTTGTTGATTTCATCCATTCCTATGGCTTTAAATATTATCTATATATGTGTATAAAACTTATAAATTTTATCACTAGTCTGGAACTTCCATATGAATTCTGTGGATCCTGAACTGAAATACTTAAATGCCAACTTGGCATCTTTACTTCCTTATCTAAAACTTGAGTGCTCTTCCTGCAGTCTTTTCTTTTTTTGGGGGGAGGAGGTACCTGCAGTCTTTCTTGTTTCATTTAATGGCAGCTGTGTTTTCCATTTCTCAGACCATCCATTTCTTGTCTTTTATCTGTGTCTGTCTAATTGGACAATAAATCCTGTCATCTCTCCCTTCATAATGTATACAGAATCTGACTACTGCTCAGGACTGTTCTGTGACCATGAACGAACAGCAGCTTTGCTGTGGGTGTAAACTCGCTCCTGTAATTATTAAGTCAAGAAACAGACTACACAAGATGAGATGACATGTAGCAAAGATCTTTATTTAGGGGTTTGAATTTATATCTTTCTAGTCATGTAAACACTTAATCTATTATCTGTTAGTTTCACCATTACCTCAATTTACCTATCTGAAATCAACTAAAAAGGAAATATCCTGTTCCACATCAACATAATCACTTTTGCAGTAAACATCTTCTTCTAAACACTGACTAATCTCTGGGCAGGTGTGTAAACAAAATCATAAAGAAGAAAGCCACAGGGGAACAGAGTTAATGGAAAAATATCTTCAAATATTCACTCAGTTTACTCAGTATGAAGTAATGACTGTGTCTTCTCCTCAAGGCAGAGCACCTATAGTCTTCTGACAATATGTTGTTAACATAAGTCAACCCTCTGGCCCGTATCTCTGAGGAAGGGCAGGATGCCCTTTGATCTCAAGCTTCACAGGGTGTACAGCGTCAGAGAAATGGCTTAAGGAATTTATAACTCCAAGGAAGCCAACTCTGCGTATAGCCCAGGGGGGTCCAGGTCCCTTAAGCCTCTGGAAGTAAAGCAAGTCATTTTAAACTCACACTGAATTCACTTTGTGTGCTTGATGTAGGATATGTTTATTTCTAAATATTATCCTACAAGGACTTACACTACCTCTTGTGTCAAAGCTGCCCATACTGTTTTGTCTGTATTATTGCAGTAAACTTGTAATTAGTGTCCCTGCTTCTACTGTTAACCACCTATCACTCTAGCCACCTAGTAACTGGCCACCTAGTAAGTAGCCAGAGAGATCCTGTAAACTGTAAGTCGGATTATGTCATTTTTTTGCTCATAACCTTTCAGTGGCTTTCCATTATCACTAAGCCTCAAGGCGGAAGTCTTTATAATGGTCTAGAAGGCTTTGCATCATTGTTCTTTAGAGTACGGTCCATAGACCAGTGCTGGCCCATGGAATGTTTATTTGCACAATTGAAAGTAAATGTTTAGAAATGAAATCATTTAGTATCTCTTGATTCTGAGAAAAAGTTTAAGCTTGTATTTTCTGTCTTTTTATTTTCTGATTTCTTTTTTCCTATTCATTTTTTATTATATTTAATAATAGGATTAGTTGGCAAAAAACTAGGGCAAGGGACCTTGTTCTTTCACTACTGATAAAGTAAGAAACTCTGCTTCATATGCTATGGCTCTGTTTTTCAGCATCATCTGCTACTGCTCTCCCCTGGCGCCCCTTTCTCTCTATACTAACTGTTCTTCAGACATACTAGCTCCTTAGAGCTTAATTTTCCTTTTGTCTGGAATGTTCTTTCAAACTGTGACATAGCTCAGTTTCGTCCTTTCCTTTTCAATTTATTTGTATTTATGTTCATTCTCTACCCTCCTCCCTTGCTTTACTGGGTCTTCCCAGGACACTGAAGTGATAGCACTCTTTGTCATCTTATTAGCTTTTGGCAGTACTTCTCAAGCTCTGTTGCTGTGTATATGTTTGTTATACTTTTTGATCAACACTCTTTTTCAGATTAATGAATTTTTGCTTTTTTCTTAGTTTTCTAAAAGTTTTTTTTAGTAAATATTAAGTGCTAAGTGGTTTTTCTGCATTCTTTGTGGTGATCATACTTTTTCCATTTTTGGTAAGCTATATTACTAGATTTTTCTGAGGTTACGGCATCCTTACATTTCTGAAGTAAACACTGCATAATTGTAAAATCAATTTGAATTTTTAGTTTTTTTTTTAGATTTTCATCATTTTGAAAATCATATCTTTAATTTAGTTTTCTTATTTAGATCTTGTTTGCTTTTGATAACAAGATTACATTTTTATTTTTATTTATTTATTTTAGAGACAGAGTCTAACTTTGTCGCCCTTAGTAGAGTGCCGTGGTGTGACACATGTCACAGCAACCTCCAACTCTTGGGCTTAGGTGATTCTCTTGCCTCAGCCTCCTGAGGAACTGGGACTTCAGGTGCCCTAGGTGTTTTTTCTTTTTCTTCTTTGTTTCTGAGAACACTTACATAAGATAGGAATCATCTTCCATGAAGGTTTGGCAAAACTTTGTCTATGGGGCTTTCTAGGCTTGTTTTTGAAGGCTGGGTCAGGAAGACTTTGATTACAGGTTCAGTTTCTTTCATGGTGTTATATACATGTATATGCATCTTTTCTACTTCTTCTTGAGCCAGTTTTGACAATTTATATTTTTTCTATGGAATAATCAATTTCATTAAAATTTCAATTTTGTTTTTTTTTTTAAATTTCAGATTAATATAAGGGTATGTACGATTAGGTTACATTATTTGTGTTCATTAGGTAAAGTCAAAATTGTAGTTGCACTTGTGCCCTTTACCCAGGAAGTGTGACTTCTTTTATGCACAATAGGTGAGAGCTTACCAACTCCCTTCTCTTCCCCCTTCTTGAAGTTAAATGTGTTTGTCTCTTATGTGGTCGTGTAGTTATTCATTTACTAGTTTTATATTAGTATTGAGTATATTAGATGCTTGCTTTTCCATTCTCGTCATACTTTACTTAGGAAGATGTTCTCCAGATCCTTCCAGGTAAAAACAAAAGATGTAAAGTCTCCATCTTTCTTCATGTCCAGCTAGCATTCCATCGTATTACATATACCACAGTTTATTAATGCATTCATGGGTGGATGGGAACTTGTATTGTTTCCACATCTTTGTGATTGTGAATTGAGGTGCTATAAACATTCTAGTGCAAATGTCTTTATGGAAAATTCCAATTTAGTTGGGATAAAGTATTTACTGAATTATTTAAAAAATCATCTGCTTAATTTATAGTTCTGTCCTTATTTTATTTCTAATGTTTATGCCTCTCTCTTTTCTTGGTCATTGTTGCTAGATTTACAGAATCCGCTCTTTTCACTGTTCTAAGTTTGCTTAATATTCTCTTCTCTGTCAGGCATGGTGACTAACGCCTGTAATTCTAGCATTTTGGGAGGCTAAGGAAGGAGGATCATTTGAGATCAGGAGTTCAAGACCGGTCTGAGAAAGAGGGAGACCTGTCTCTACAAAAAAATAGAAAAATTAGCTGGATACAGTGGCATGTAGTCCCAGCTACTCAGGAGGATCATTTGAGCCCAGGAGTGTGATGTTGCAGCGAGCTATGATAATGATACTGCCCTCTATCCTGGGCAACAGAGCAAGACCCTCTCTCTTAAAAAAATTTTTTTTAAATGATTTTACAACTGTGCTTTGTTGTGTAGTTTTTCTTGGGGATGTAAATCAGAATTGAGGTTACAGAAGATGTAAATGTCCTAAGTTCATGCTAAACATAAAGGTCTAATCTTTCAAAGTGTACTTGATAGCCTGTGAACACAGCTCTTGCCATTATATTAAATTTGTCATTTTTGTGACATATAGTTAATGAGGTACTTATAATGAGTTTACTTATAGATATATACTGATGGCTCTTCAGTAGTATTATTTATAATGACATCTGTTTATGCAGTCTGTTATCACCACAGCAGATACACATACATACAAATAAATAAGAAAAGCAGATAAAAAGTCTGGAACAACTCAGAAAATTCTTCCTGATTTGGGTATCATTTATTGTTCTTTTCATTTTAAGACAGTAATAGAGTTATGTTAACATTTCTAAGTCACTTTATTTTCTTTGGATCTCTTCTGTAATTTTATATTTGTCTAGACAAATATAAAAATAGATAGGTTTAATGGGTTTAAATTTCAGATATTAAGCTAGTGGTAGAAGTAGGGTTAGAATTAAGCCTTAGTGCTTTTAAGTTGGTTATAGGTTAGTGATCAGCATCTAAATTTATTTCTCTTTGAATGAGAAATCTGTCATTGAAATTCCTTTGTGAACAGCTGATAGTTTCTTTTGTCTTAGGTGTTTATTATAAACTCATCAAACATATTTCTTCTTGAGCCTGCAAATGAAATAAAAAATCTCCTGGATGAACACACAGATATGTGTAAACGCATTCTCAACATCTATCGACACATGGTTGTGCAAGTATCAATGGACAAAAAGACTTGGTAAATAATTTTTTTCTTTTATATATAGTGTGTTTTTATTAATTGTGTACCCAGTATAGTAATTTTTAGAGAAATAGTGTCTGTGAATAGGGCTTGTTATAATATTATATGGCTCTTATCATTGAATAAATAAGTATAATATTTTATATAATAATATTGGTGACAGTAGTTCATTTCACTTTATTTCAAACATCTTTGTTCAGACTTCCACACAACCCCATAGACTTATCTTTGTGATGTAAACATATGATAGCATTACATTCCCCTCCTAAGGAATGAGTGCTTGCTTGCATCCATGTATAACCGAATTTATGTATTGTAAATGAATGAATAAGTAGATGATTAAATGTGTGAATGCCTTATTCCTTAGTCTTTTACATTCTGTGTCCAGTTAGGCCTCTGGCTACTTTTCCTGTCTTAAGTCTGACTTATACTTTGAAAGACAGGATTCTGCTTTTCAGCTTTACCAAATTGTTCTTCAGTGAGCATGTTGTGAACTTTTTTTTAGAATGTCTAATTCCTGCCATCTTACCCTGTTGTCACAACTGTCCTTAGATTCTACTTTCCTCTTTCTACATGGTGTTATTTAAACATTTTCTTTCACTTTTTTTTTTTGAGGCAGAGCCTCACTTTGTCACCCTTGGTAGAGTACCATAGTGTTATAGCTCACAGCAACCTCAAACTCTTGGGCTCAAGTGATTCTCTTGCCTCAGCCTCCTGAGTAGCTGGCACCTGCTACAATGCCTGGTTATTTTTAGAGATGGGTTCTCGCTCTGGCTCAGGCTGGTCTTAAACTCCTGAGCTCAAGCAATCCACCTGCTTCAGGCTTCTGAGAGTGCTAGGATTACAGGTGTGAGACACTGTGCCTGGCCTTTTGAACTCTAGTTTTTCTGAGCCAGGTTATTATTAGCTAGTGACTATACTGCATTGGACCTTTGTTTGTTTGTTTTTTCTTGCTGGGTGCTCTGAATTATTGAATACCCAGGTTATAGTGAAAGACTTGCTATGTGGAATATACCATATATACTCGAGTATAAGCCGAGTTTTTTTGGCACAAAATTTGTGCCGAAAAACCCGAACTCGGCACAAATTTTGTGCCGAAAAAACTCGGCTTATACTCGCGTATATGTGGTAATTAAAAATTTTTTTTCTTAATTTTTTAAGTTCCCTTGAAGTTATAGTATATTGGGGACCATATCCACATATTTATGTTGAGTTTTAATTCTTTTCTTTATAAATTAAAATCATAATTATTGTATTACAAAGTGAAAAGGTTGTCTGATATATGAGTCATGGTTTGAACACCATCAGACAAGATTTATTTGGAAAATCTATACAAGTAGTCTCTGAGTTATAAACATCCAACTTAGGTACAACTCACACTTAATAATGGAGGCTATCATGGCAAGTCCTGGAGTTATAAACATTGACTGACATACAACTTGCACGTACAAATGGAGGCTATTACAGGTAATAGGTAAATGTACCTGTTCGAACCTGTATACAAATTCAACTTAAGAACAAGCCTACAGAACCCATCTCATTTGTAATCCAGGGACTGTCTGTATTATATATGTTCGTTTTCTTGTAGCTAAGCTAGAAGCATGAAGTTATAAATGTGGCACCTTTGTTCTTTATTCTATGAATGAATGCATACATTTGTTTGCTAATCAATTCAGGATGTTTTAAATTGAGTGATAGTTTTCTGCTTGATTCTGCTGTCACTTCCTAGAAAAACCATGATCTATAGATTGGGACCTGTTGCTGCTTCCTTCACATTTCTCTGAGTGACTGTACCACGTATTGATAGGCTTGAAATGGAATGCAAAATAGCCAAAGAAAAGGAGGCTGTGATAGGGAGTTGGCTGCTAGCATGGCTATACATGCACACATACCTGAAATTCCTTTGTCAGCCTCTTTTTAAAATAAATGGTTGAATCAAAACAAATTTTTTGAGACAGTCTCACTTTGTTGCCCCAGTAGAGTGCTATGGTGTCATAGCTCACAGCAACCTCAAACGTTTGAGCTCAAGTGATTTTTTTGTGTCAGCTTCCTGGGTAGCTGGGACTACAGGTGCCCACCACAATGCCTAGCTATTTTTTAGAGGTGAGGTCTGGCTCTGGCTCAGGCTGGTCTTGAACTCAGGTAATCCACCCGCCTTAGCCTCTCAGAGTGCGAGGATTACAGGCGTGAGCTACCGCTTCCAGCCTGGTTGAATCAAATTTCAAACTATCAGGTTCAAATCAAGTACTTTTACAGTTTTAATAATAAGCGTCTTGGAGAAAAAGGCAATGTAAGGGTAATGTTAGAATTGGCTTGACATGCGGTACATACAGACAACAAAAGATTAAAAACAGTCCCAAGGGGTAAAAAAAAAAAAAAAGCCTCTTTGTGATCTGTTAATCTTAAGATACCATGTAGTTTTTCAAATTGAGCTTGTATGAGTCCAGGTAATGGTTGTTCTCCATACTGTAAACATGGATTAGATGGACAGTCTTCAAGGTGGAACTGTATTGCGATAGATGAGTGTTGAAACAACTCTCCAAGATTGCTGCTGGATTTGTGGTTGAGTGCAGTCTTCACATTATCACCTCCCGTTCATCAGCTTTTGAATAGATTTTTATTTAAATAGAGGTATGGTGGCTGATAATGGTTTAAAATGGCTGATAGAAATATATAAAATAGAATTTCAAATTTTACTATTTAAAGAATTCTAATTTGAAATTGTCTTTTAGAGGTGCTTGATATTTTAGTAATTCCAAAGATAACACTGTTTTTGTAAGAAATATTAATTTGGAAGTTAACCATTAACCAAAAGCAAACATATGCAATAATTCATCTTTGATAACATTAATGCTTCTTTTTATTTAAGGGAACAGATGCTGCTTGTGTTGCTCAGAGTCACGGAGTCTGTACTAAAGATGCCATCACAAGCTTTTCTACAATTCCAGGGGAAAAAAAATATGACTTTGGCAGGTCGACTTGCAGGACCACTTTTTCAGGCAATAAAAATAAAAAATATACATAAATAGTTGAATAGATAACTTTTTTTAAAGATTCCTTGAATCCTGAATTTGTTACCTAAGATCATTTCATATTAAAGGATCTTTCATAGAAGTAAATTAAAAGTTGCTTATCTAAATAGGCTATTTTTGATACATACTGACTCACAACCTTAGTATCAGGAGTGAAGGAAATAATCAGGTCTGTGAAAAAAGTGTTATAACAGACTAATGATATTTATTTTGTACCTTGTATGGCATTCAGTTGCAAAAAGCTGCCAGAGGTCTTCTGGGATAATGGCCTGATTGCGTTGTGAGTTTCTAAACCTCCAGGATTGTTAGGAAAACTGTCTATTTTATGTTGTTCTGTAATAATGAAAAAGTAGTGAGTAATCAAGATTCATTCTTACCTTTCTATTCCATAAGACTTTATTATCCTCTCCTAATTTGATGTATCAGTGGCACTTTGATTATGCAGGAATTATTGTGTTTTCCAACCTGAGGACAGAGTGTATTCTTTGAAAACTAGAAGAAAAACATTTTCTTAAGGTGACACATTAAATGTATATATATAAATAAATATAAATAAAATAGTTCTTAATGTCAAAGATAAAAGCTGTCTTAGATCTAATTTTTGACTGTATGACTATTTAATTTTTTTTCCTAGATATTAGCCATTTACTTAAATTCTATGATGGTGGTGAATCATCCTTTAAAACAAGTTACATGTATTATCTGAACTCTTTTTAACTTCATTGGCCCTTTTTTTTTCTTTTAAACTTCCTCATGGTGGGAGCTATAGAGACACAGATTATCTTGTTATATGAAATAACTTTTGTAGTCTGAACAAAAGATACACCTTTCTTTTACAATGGTAAAAAGAATTTTCAAATTATATAGTGATGTCCACCTTTATTTTGAGAGTGAAAGCTTTGATTTTTTAGTTCAGTAACTCATCATTTTGACACTTGATAGTATGGAGATTTTTATGTTTTAAAACAACATTTATTTTATTTAACATTAATGCACCATGAAGGATAGGTGTAACTGTAGGGAGATTTCTTTTTGGTTTGGATTACTGGAATATTGAGGTTGGCAGTTGTTGAAATGAAATTTGCAATAGGTACTAATGATTGTATGAGTAACTTTTACAAGCGTTATCTGTGAAGAAAGCTATTATGTGATTTATAATCCTGGTTGTTTAGGTAGTTTTTTAAGAATTGAATATCTGATTTTAAAGTCACAAACTAAATACATTTTATTGTTATTTCTGATCATTTGTCTTTATAGACACTTATAGTTGCCTGGATCAAAGCAAATCTAAATGTGTACATCTCCCGAGAACTTTGGGATGACTTATTGTCAGTATTGTCATCATTGACCTATTGGGAAGAGTTGGCCACTGAATGGTCACTGACAATGGAGACATTAACTAAAGTATTAGCTAGGAATTTATATAGTTTGGATCTCAGTGATTTACCTTTGGATAAACTAAGTGAACAGAAGCAAAAAAAGCATAAAGGGAAAGGTAAGAGTTGTTCACTTTAATAATTGAATCGGAAAACCAAGGGGTGGGGTGAAGATGAAAGTCATTTTCATTCTTATTCATTCCCTTTGTTTACCCCGGAGCTTTAAAATTTCCCCCCGGAGCTTTAAAATTTCCAAGACTAAAGTATGTAGGTGCCCTCTTATTTTTTTAAGAACCTAAAATCAATAGTATTTTTTTTTTTTTTTTGGCCTGGGGCTGGGTTTGAACCTGCCATCTCCAGCATATGGGGCTGGTGCCCTATTCCTTTGTGCCACAGGCACCGCCCCAATAGTACTTTTGATAAGAGATAATTTTTTCTTTACATATCTAATAAAATTAAATAATTCAGAATCTTAAATATTTTTAATAATTCAACAAAATAGTAATTTATAAAATGTCATTCATTTTTATCATGAGCAGTTTTTGTTAGAACTGAAATTATTTCACATTACTTTATTTAAAAAGTAGATAATTAAGAATTATTTGAAAAATTACTTTGAAAGCATTTACTTAGTTTTAACTAAAAGCAGACATTCCCTAGATGTGAAATATTGGGAGTGCCAAAAATATGTGTATACATTATAAGACATCTTTTTGGAAGTAAAATCGGTCATTCCCCCAACATTGTACAAATTGCAGGTAAAATGGATGTGTGTAGCATGTCTAGTTACACTTGACCAGTAATGGTATGTTTAATTCAACTTTGTAAAGTAATACATTGATAACATTTCTTAAAATATGTGTACATTTTTTGGGCACCCTCTGTTTGTACCCCCTCTAATGTTAAAATAGGGCAGAACAGTAGTATAACACATATCATTAATGCATGTTTTTATAATCCTTGGTTTATTAGTATTTTATGTTCTTAATAATTAGTTATTAGCTAGAGATTACATCTGAGTCACATTTCATACTTGTAATCCAGTATTATTCATCCCTATTATCTATACAGAGTATTAAGTATGTGCTCAAACTACTTTTTCCTTGCCTATTTATTTCACGAGTGGCTATTATTGGCAGGTAGAGATTTAGTAACCATCAACACAGAATGCCTTTTGGTTAGCTCACTTCCTGTCTTTCTTCGCTGTCCAAATGTTTCATTTCTATTACAAAGCAAATAGATGTCAGAGAATTTCTAGTAGTTTATTGTTGATAGTGTAATTTTAATATTCTGTATCAGTGTTAGAATATAATTTTTACATAAAATGAAGCTCAACATTTTATAAGACACAAGATTTTATCTTGTTACTCTATAATTTATTATGAACAAACCTAAGAATCTGAGATAGATAGTACACATAATTGTTAAGTATTACTGATGAGGTAACAGTATATTGAGATTGAAAATCTGCATTTCTAGGAGTTGGACATGAATTTCAGAAAGTTTCAGTTGATAAGTCGTTTTCCAGAGGATGGAGTCGTGATCAGCCTGGCCAAGCCCCAATGAGACAGAGAAGTGCAACAACCACTGGTTCCCCAGGAACCGAAAAGGCAAGGAGTATAGTACGGCAAAAAACTGTTGGTATGTACTTTTAAAAAACATGAGAGTTGTGCAAAGCAGTGAATTTACAGTCCTTGGTAACAATGTAAATAAATACACTATTTTGTTGTCAGTTGATTTTTATTATGAAATGAAAAGCTGCTATAGCAAAGCCTTTTTTTCTCCCAGTAGTGCTCAGAGACCAGTGACATGCTATGTTACCCCTTTATGCTATCACATTATCTTACATTACTGTTTTTATGTAGTTTATTTTACTGCAAATAGCCCTAATTTTAAAATGTTATTTTACAGAATTGAAGAAATAGGGCCCCGTTCCACAGAACTTAAGCATTAACTGGTATAGGTTTTATTAAAGGAATATACTCACAAACATGGAAAATTGGGGTAGCTAATTTTCAGTGCTATAACGTATTGGCTTTGAACAGAGAATTCATGCTGTCTACTGGTGGACAGATGAGGCCAAGGTGGGGGTCTTTTAGTAGGTTCCTTGCTGCTTTTAACAAATATGGAAGAAATTTCTATAATGTGGGTAATAGTTAACAAAGGAGCAATGATGGGAAGAATTTCTGGGTATAGGGTCACACAGCATACTGTGGACCTAGGTATCATCTTTTTCCTTTTCCTTTCAGAGGTTTATAAACTTGGGGTGAATTGTAATAGAAAGAGTACTACAATGAAAAACAAGAAGGGCTTTTCCCTAATCTCTTTCTTACTCACTTTCATTACTTAATAGCTAGGTAACCTTGGACAATTTATCAAATTTTTATAGGCTTTGAATATTTTATCTGTGTAGTGGTAATGATACTCTTTGAAACAAAATTGCTTGAAGCTATTATATTTTGGGATTACAATCTGTGATTGTCTGAAAGGAGAATTTTCCATGGGAATATATCCACATTTATTGGTAATTAGTGAAAAGCATTATTAATTTTAAAGAAATTTAAAATCATTATTGTAAGGATGTAACTTCTGTAAAAAGACTTGTTCTAAAATGTTAGGAATTATAGTTTGAGAGGAAGAAACAAAACTGGAAAGAACATAAGGAAATTAAGATTTTAAAAGAATTAAAATTCATAATTAATTAAAAATGCTTTAAAAGAATCACATTTTTAGAATTGTCTTTTGCTGATAAAATAAGCATAGAATTATATTGATTGTCTATGCTAAGCAGGAAGAATAAGAAATCTAAGATAGTGTAATGACCCATTATCTGTTTAATGAGAGGTCATCATTTTTAACATGTTGATAGGTATCTTTCTAGTCATTTAAATAGTATGTAATGAGTAAAATACTCACCTTGACTTAATAGATGATTGTGATTGTTTTTTGGTTGTACTTATGTCAAAAAAAACTTGTCTGACTTACTTAGTGAACAAGCCTACCAAAACAAAAAGTTGAAGTATTAAAAAGTTTGTTAATATACCTATATTAAATATTCTTAATTTTTTTAAATTAATTTTTATGTCCTTATGAATGTACATGATTAAAAATTCAGACTGTAATAAAATATAGTACATACATTGTAGTAAGTATCCAGTTTCTTAAGTATCCTTCTAAAGATATCTCATGCTTATATACGCATATAGCATAATGTATACACTGTTGTGAGCCATGGCTTTTATACGTAGGAATGAAAAAAATCTTCAGATACACTATGGAAGTGCTGTTCTAAGCATTGAGGCTGCAGTTGTGAACAAAGCAAATAAAGTTTATTGGAGCTGAAAGTTCTAGCGTCAGGGAAGAACTATATATGAGTAAACACGAACACGTCAGGCATAGTAAGTTATGAAGAAAAGTTTAGCAGGATAAAGGACTAGAGATTTTTGGGGCTAGGGAAATAGGACTGTTGATAAGGAGGTCAGGGAAAGCTTGTTTTAGCATATGATTAAGAAGAAAAACCTCAATAGAGTGAAAGAATGAGCCAAGTGCTTATCTATCTATGTGAAGTACATTTCAGGCAATGGAAAAATTATAGAAGCCCTGGACCTAAGAGTGTGCTTGGTTGCCTGATGAATAGTGAGGAGGTCAGCGTGGCTGAAGTGGAGTAAGGAAAGAAGAGGATGTTAGGAGAGGGAGTCAAGCTATTAATATAATGAAATATCATAAAGGTTATCACTTATCAAAAAATGTTAAACTGTATTATATATTATTACGTGGAAGTACCATGATTTAACTTAAGTCTTGAAGATGGATATACATTTTATAGTTGTGTGCAATTATTATTAAAAATGGTACATCTCATTCCTGCAGCTGTAGCTAAGGAAAAAAAAAGGTACAGAATATACTTATGTATACTTTGTCCACATGCTGAATGGAGAGATAAAGAAAAGGGTTAAAAGCGGCAAAGAGAAAAAAACAGAAAACCTGCAGGAGAATTATTACAGTTATCCCAAAAGCAGTGTTCTTAATACCAACAATGGAAAACAGGATAGTCTCCAAAGTGTTAAGGAAAATAACTGTCCTTACAGAATTATGTACTGACCAAACCTTTGCGACTGAGGGTAAAACAAAGACAAAAGTGCAAAAGAATGTACTACTAATTCACCTTCATGTATGAACTTACAAAGAATACGTTAGGAAAAAAATTATTTCAGGATTAAAGTCTGAGATACAAGAAGGAATAAATGATGAAAGAAACTGGTAAATATGTAGGTAAACCTAAATAAATATTATCTGAATAAATAATAATTATCATTTTGGAACTAAAGGGCATGTTAAAATATAGGTCATTAATAATACGTAATTCAGGAGCAGTTTACTAAGAGTTTAGTAACTAAAATTCTTATTCACCTGTAGTCCCAGCGCTGTGGGAGGCCAAGGTGGTGGATTTCCTGAGCTTGGAGATTCGAGACCAGTATGAGCAGGAGTGAGCCAGAGTAAAACCCCGTCTCTACCAAAAAAAAAAAAAAAAAAAAAGCCAGGCGTTGGGAGGAAGGGGGCGCCTGTAATCCCAGCTACTTGGGAGGCAAAGGGCAAGAGAATTGCTAAAGGAAGAACAGAAAAAACAAAAAACCCTTTAAACTAAGAAGAGTGAAAGCCAGCTGAAATTGAAAGCAAAATAATAATAATAATAATTAAAAAAACAAATAAATAAAAAATAAAATAAAATCCTTATTCAGGGTAGGGTAGGGAGCTTGTGGTATTAACATTAGCCTTTAAAAATATAAAGGAGAAAGACAATTCAATTAAGACAGCAAAGGAATGGAAATAGACATTTTTCTAACAAAGGTACACAAATGGCCGATAAACACATGCTCATTAGCACTAGTAGCCATCAGGAAAATGAAAATGAAAATCACAATGGCTTTATACCCACTAGGATGGCTGTTGTCCATCAAAAAGATGAGCAGAGCCGGGCGTGGTGGCACACGCCTGTAATCCTAACACACTGGGAGGCTGAGGCAGGTGGATTGCCTGAGGTCACAGGTTCAAGACCAGCCTAAGCAAGAGCGAGACCTCGTCTCTAAAAAAAATAGCCAGGCCTTGTGACGGATACCTGTAGGCTCACCTACTCGAGAAACTAAGCAAGAGAATGACTTGAGCCCAAGAGTTTGAGGTTGCTGTGAGCTGTGACATTACAGCACTCTGTTGAAAGCAGCAAAGTGACGCTCTGTCTCAAAAGAAAAAGAGCAAGTATGGATGAGCATGTGGAGACACTGGGATCCTTATACATTGCTAGTGGTAGTGTTACAGCCTCTATGGAAAACAGTTTGTCAGTTCCTCCAGATGTTAAAAGTAATCCTATGACGTAGAAATTCCACTCATAGGTATATATTCAAGAGAATTAAAGAATAGCTCCTTTGATCAATTTATGCATTCTTGTCAGGATAATTTCTTTTCTTTTCTTTTTTTTTTTTTTTTTTTTTTGAGTCAGGGTCTCATTATGTCACCTTCGGTAGAGTGTTGTGGCGTCACTGCTCACAGCAACCTCCACCTCATGGGCTTAAGCGATTCTTTTTCCTTAGCCTCCTAAGTAGCAGGGACTACAGGCACCTGCCACAATGCCTGGCTATTTTTTTATTGTAGTTGTCATTTTTGTTTAGCAGGCCTGGGCCGGGTTCGAACATGCCAGCCACTGTGTATGTGGCCAGTGCCCTAGAGCTACAGGCGCCGAGCCTCAGGTTAATTTTTAGTCTAAAGTACAGTTTATTCCTTATTTCCTCAGGAAGTTCACGACCTTCCCAGACTGACTAATTCATATCTGTATGTCTTACTCTTAACATTGGGACCAATTCTGATTTATTTTAATAGATTTTCTTGTATAATATCTCGCCATTCCCTTTTGCTTATTGTTTGTAAAAGCCAAAAAAAAAGCCAACTACAATAGGACCTCCATAGTTGACTACTTCCCTACACTGACCACCGCTATAAGTTGACCTAATTTTCATAGACCAGACATGCACCAAACATATCAGTACATATCAGTGTTTGTACATATGTTTGGTACATATCAGTACAGGTGGCCTAGTCTGTCTGTTGACCAGTTTGTTACAGTCCCTTGGGTGATCCAACTTACAGAGGTTCTGCTGTATTGAGAATAGAGAGAATTTTATATTTGGCTTTGACGTTAAGCAGGAGAAAAACCTATACAAAGTGCAGAGATTAATTTAGAAATGTTGTACACTATGAATGTAAGAGAAAGCAAATGGAACCTGAAGTGGGCAGCTTCCTTATTTAAAGTCAGGACCAGGGATGAAGGACTAGTAGTGGGGATAGAGTAGCCAACTTGCCCAAGTGAAAAAACAGCTTCAACTCTGTTCTCTCTCCTGTACCCCAGAACTCTGATTAATTTATCACATCCTTGTGGATTATACCGTGAGCTAAGTCTCTCACATCTCTCACTTTTCTACATGTCCACTGATGCTACCTTGGTCTAGTACACCATCATACCTACATTGCTGCAAGTCCCCTAACTTGTTTCCTTATACCATTCCTCTACCGCCTCTCAATCCATTTTCTTTCTTTTTAATTTAATTTAAATTAATTTTATAGAGACAGAGTTTTACTTTATTGCCCTCGGTAGAGTGCTGTGGCATCACAGTCCACAGCAAACTTCAACTCCTGGGCTTAGGAAATTCTCTTGCCTCGGCTTCCCGAGTAGCTGGGACTACAGCTGTCTGCCACAACACCCGGCTATTTTTTTTGTTGTTGTTGCAGTTTGGCCTGGGCTGGGTTTGAACCCATCACCCTCAGTATATGGGGCTGGTGCCCTACCCACTGAGCCATAGGTGCTGCCCCCAATCCATTTTCTATCTTCCTGTCATAGTGATATTAAGAAAAATTTCATATTGATGTAACTTCTTTTCTTACATGTTTCAGTGACCTTTTATTGCTCTTGGGATAAAATTGAAAATCTTAACATGGTTTATTAGTCCCTTTGGTTCCTGCCCACTGTTCCAGCCTCATTTTATTTCATTCTCCTTTGTTCTCCCCTTTCCAGTCTTACTAGACTTTGTTAAAATGGTGACAAAAAAATTCCACCAACGTAGAATTCTGTATCCAGCAAAATTATTCTTCAGGAGTAAAGGGGAAATAAAGACTTTGTCAAAGATTGAGGGAATTTGCCTTGCAATAAATGTTAAAAGAAATTATTTGGAAAGAAAGAGAGGTCAGAAACTACATTAAACAAAGGAAGCATGTTGGAGAATGAGTGAATGAAGGTAAAATAAAATCTTTAAAAAAATGTATTTTTTAATTGAGACAGTTTAACTTTATGGTGCTGTGGCATTGTAGCTCACAGCAACCTCAAACTCTTATTGTTGGGTATTCATTGAGGGTACAAGAAACCAGGTTATACTGATTGCATTTGTTAGGTATAGTCCCTCTTACAATGGTGCCTTGCACCCAAAAGGTGTATGACACACTGAGACCCCCGTCCCTCCTTCCATCTCTCTGCTCTTCCTTTCTTCTACCTCCCCTGCTCCTTCTCTCTCTGCTCTGCTTGGGGTCAAGCGATTCTCTTGCCTCAGCCTCCCTAGTAGTTGGGACTACAGACACCCTCCACAATGCCCCCGCTATTTTTGTTTGTTTAGCAGGCCCTGGTTGGGTTCAAACCCAACAGCCCTAGAGCATGTGGCCGGTACCTTAACCACTGAGCTGTGGGCACCCAGCCATCTTTTTAAAATTTTTAGATTAATCTAACAGCTAATGATTTGTTCACTAAACCAAAAGCACCATGTATTAGGTGTTTGGATTGACAGTGGTAATTTAAGGGATAGAAGGGAGGAATTGGGAATACTCAGTTATAAATACCTCTTTCTGGGAAGTAGTGCAATGCTATTTGCAAAAGAAAACTTGCATTGGTTGTAAATGTATATTGCAAATGCAAGGGTAACCACTAAAAATTTTTTTTTTCTTTTGTTAAATGTAGTATAATTCATATATATATATATATATATATATATATATATGAAAAAAGAAAAAATAGAATTCATGTAAAGTGCTTGGTTAGAGTAGGCACAGTGGCTCATGTCTGTACTCTCAGCACTTCAGGAGGTCAATACAGGAGCATCATTTGAGGGCAACAGTTTGAGAGTAGCATAGGTGACATAGCAAGACCCTGTCTCTACAAAACATGAAAATAAAATTAGCCAGGCATTGCAGCACACACCTGTAGTCCTAGAAACTCAGGAAGCTGAGGAGGGGAGGTTTACTTGAGTCGGGGTGTTCAAGTTTGTAATAAGCTATGATCACGCTACTGTACTACAACGTTAGCAACAGAGTAAGACCCTACCTCACAAAAAATAAACAAAATGCTCAATTAAAACTGGAGAAGTCAAGAAATAGTATGATATTAGTTGTTAACAGTATGATATTGATTGAGGGCAATAAATAGAAAACTGTATCAGTAATCACTTTAAACATTAGTGGTCTAAATACACATAGTCTAAAAGACAGACTATCTCAGTGGATAGAAGAACAATACTGAACTGTATGTTCCCTAAAAGAAATCCACTTAAAATATAAAGACACATAGATTAGACAGATTAAAAATAAAGGGATGGAGGTAATATACTGTGCTAACATTAATCAAAAGAGAAGGGTAGTTAACTATATAGTCATGCATTGCTTAATGATAGGGACACATTCTGAGAAGTACATCGTTAGGTGATTTTCTCATTGTGTAAACATCAAAGAGTGTATTTAGACAAACTAGATGGTATGGCCTATACACCTAAGCTACAGAGTATAGCCTTTTGTTCCTGGGTTGTAAATATGTACTGCATGTTACTGTACTGTATATTGTAGGCATTTGTAACAACGGTTAAGTGTTATGTATCTAAATATAGAAAAAGCACTATAAAAATGCATTATAATGTTTTGGGACTACCATTGTATATGGGGTCCATTGGTGACTGAAACATTATGTAGTGCCTGACTACATTAATTTCCACACACAGCAAACTTCAAGTAGCAGATTAGCTTGATGTGGTGGCTCGTTCAGACCTGTAATCCTAATATTCTGGGACGCTGAGGCAGGTGGCTCCCTTGAGGAGTTCGAAACTCACCCAAGGAAGATCGAGACTCTGTCTCTACTAAAAATAGAAAAATTAGTTTGGTGTCATGGTGAGCACCTGTAGTCTAGCTACTTGCGTTTCTGAGGCAAGAGGATTTCTTGAGTCCAAGTGTTTGAAGTTGCAGTGAGCTATGATGACACCATAGCACTCTACCCAGGGCCACAGAGTAAGACTCTGTCTCAATAAACAAAAAAAGAAAGCAAATTACACATTCTTCTCAAACCCAGACAAAACATTCACCAAAACATTTACCAAGATAGACCACATTCTGGGTCATCACACATAACTCAACAAATTGAAAAGAATAGAAATGTTACAAAGTGTGTCCCCTGACTATAATGCATTTAAATTAGAAATCAGTAAAAAAGGATAGTTGGAAAACTCCAAAATATTTAGGAGATTAAACAACACACTTATCTAAGTAACACCTGGGGCTCAAGAAGAAATCTCTTGAGAAATTTTAGAATATTGTGAACAAAATGAAAATAAAACTTGTCATTTGGGATGCAGCCAGCAAAAGCAGAGCTTTGGGAAATTTATAGCATCAAAAGCATATATTATAAAAGAAGAAAGATCAAAAGTTAGTAATCTGAACCTCCACCTTAGGAAATAAGAAAAACAAGAAGAGCAAGTTAAATCCAAAGTTAGCAGAAGAAAAGAAATAATAAGAATTAGAGCAGAAATCTGTAAAGTTGAAAATAGGAAATCACAAGAGAAAAATAAACAAAACCAAAAGCTGGTTCTTTGAAAATATTGACAAAGCTGATAAAACTCTTGCTAGGTTAAATAAGACCAAGGACATTAGTAACATACAAAGACATGCTGTGCTGATGAAAAAGCATGCAATTTATAGAGAATACTATAAAATTCTGAATGACAGCAGCATGAGGGGACAGTAGAAAGAAATGAAGCTTCAGTGAGTGGTAAATTGTAGGCAAGTCCACTAGAAAGGTCTGGTGTGACAAGCTAAGTAATTTGGACATCTGGGACCCCCATGTTTTCAGTAATCAGGGGAAAATGGGATTTTAAATTGATGTTAATATTTAAACATTTTTCCCCCAGTGGGTATCATGCACTATTGTTTCTTTTAGAACCTCTGTTCATCCATAAATACCTCTAACTTCATTTAATCACAAGTCACTAAAATAAAAGTTAAAAAAAAATCTCTGTGAAGTATAGACTTAATTATTCGTTTATTTTGAAGTGAACTAGAAGTTTATCTTTAGTTTTGTGGATATAGTGACTCTTTAAAAAATTATCAAATGCAACTCCAAATACAATTTTTAAAAACCAGTTTAAAGCTCATCTTTAAAAACATAATCTTCTAGATGTTTATGATTTGAACTTGATTCTTGATTGCAAATTTTGTTTTCTAGAAATGTTTCTATCTAAAAATTTTAATTATACTATTATACTTTAAGAAATATTTGATTAGCATTCTCCTCTCCCAGGAACAAATACTAACCGTGAGACTAAAACTTTTTGTTCATGAATTATGTAAAAGTTTCTAAGAAAGACCTATGGGTGATATGGAAACGTTAATTGGTGAAGCATATGAAAATAGGAATGATTTATTCTTAGAATTTAGCCTTAGTAAGAAGAATGGCTCACAGGTACCTAGAAAAGTACCCAAACACGATCTTAATTTCTTTGACTTAATAATGTTGAGTTCTTTTCAATGTGTCATTCAATAAATTTCTCAACTCTTGGTTTTGAGAAAATAATGCTAATTAAAATGTCTGCTGTTTTTAAAATGCTATTCCATTGTAATGGCTAATAAAGAGCATTTTCCTGCTTTATACCAAAAAATTTACATTCAGAGTGTGGTGTGTGTTCTCTGATTTCTTTTCTTACAGCTTGCCAGTATTTGCCGTGCTGAAATGTTTTAATTTAAAATTTCCTTCCTTTATATCTTTTAGTTTTCTCTGTTGCTGCTTTTTCTGTGACACAAGCCTTTCATTATAGTCACTCTTCTTTTTTCCTTCCCCACTTCTTTCTTTTCCTTTTTTTAAAGCCATGAGAAGCCGATCCATTGGTGAATGTGCTCTGCCATCGGCCTATATACGCAGTGCTAAAAGTGCTCCTGTTCTGATCCATACTTCCAAACCCTTCTTGCCTGATATTGTTCTCACTCCCCTTTCTGATGAGCTTTCAGGTAGTGCCACCTCTGCTAATTTCTGCACCACCTTTTCACTTTTTAATCCTCTGCTTTCAAATTTTGCTTAATCAAATACACTCTTTAAAGTTAATTTCTTTGGGGGAGGTACGGGAAACTGGGAAAGTGATTGAGAAATCAACATTTTGAGTTATTTGAACTCTAATGCTGTCTTTGCAGTTCATTCTGGAAGTGCGAAGTTTAGTGCTGTGCCAATGTCCAATATGTTTGGTTGTTAATGGCTAATTTTTTGTTTATGTTTGATTTTTTTCCTTCCTCTTAAGTGGTTAAAAGTATTAGTAATGTATACTTACCGACATTTCACAAGAGATGACTTTGAATATAATCAGAACTTTGACTTTTAATTTCCCCTTGTTTTGACTAACAGTATTTATTCTCCATCATCCATACTAATGGAACTAAGTAAGGACAGTCAGTAGTTGGGAAAAGTATGTAAGCTTAAAGTTGTGTTGGAATAAGTCTTTGTATTTTTATAAGATATAATAATACATAGAATTCTAAGGATTCATTTATTTTTAAACCATTCTTTGAAGCCCCAGCTTCCAAGGAGCTTCAAAACCTCCTTAGCTTTCCAATTCTGCCTCAGGACCTTCATCCCCAGTACTGGGATAGTCTGTTGGTTAACATATAATAAAATGCATAGATCCATAGTAAGGTTGATTAACATATAATAAGTAAGGTTGGTTAACATATAATAAAATGCATAGATCCATAGTTTCAGTTCAGTGAGTTTTGAGAATTGTACACACCTTCTACAAATCATCACCCCAAACAAAATATAGAATGTTTTTGTTACCTCAGAAGTTGAACCCGTTTTGAGTTAGTAACCACCTACTTCCCCATCTCTATAACTATATTTTAATTTCCATCACCACAGATTGCTCTTGCTTTAAAAAAAAAAAAAAATTTATAAATAAAATCATATAGTGTCTTTTTAGACAGACACAAACTTGTGTTGAGTACAATTACTGTGCAGATTGTGCTAGCTCAAAGAAATTTACCCATATGTTCTTAAGTATATTCCTAACACGTTTCTTAAGAATGTTTCCCTGACATTGCCAATTTTGGTGAGGCTGCTGTTTTGTTGTTGTTTTTTCCTAAGCCTGTTTCCATACCTTTCAGTTCTAGCGGAACTTACATGAGAGTAGGCTTATAGGCTTATATGAGGGAAGGTGCATTTTTATTAACAATAATATTATAGGTGAAGTCACTGCTGCCTTTCCTAATCCCTTTGATCAGAGAGTTCTTCTAAACCAAAAGGAGTGACATAACTGAGAGTTACCTATATGTAGATACAGACACATATCTATATGTGTCTTGTGTTGGTTTTTCTTTGGAAATGTCATAAATGAAAAAACTTAGTGTTTGCCTTTCTCAAAATGAAAAAATAACATTTAAGTATTGGATATGATATGTTTGTGTTTTCTTGTTTGGGATACCTTGACTAGGAAACACTGACTTCAATAATATTCTTTATGATGTTTTTGAGACAAGGTCAAGTACCATCTCATTCAAGTACTAATTGTATTTGAAAACATAAAACAATTAATTAGAAGTTGTTAATGATGAATTTGGTAGAGATTTTGCAATTTAATTGATGGTAGTAATAAAATGGAAAGTTTGGCCTCAGTCTAAACCTAGATGCACAATAAGTATTTGATATATGGATGAATATATTTTATACCAGTAAAGTTAGGCAACCTAACTAATCATTATAAGATTAGAAAGTGTATGGAATTTTTAATAGATGGGAGAATGTGGCACATGTTCTTTAATAGATGGGAGAATGTGGCACATGTTCTTTTTACATGTTATGTTTAATCTATAAATAAATAGTTTGGCTATTATGTCTCTTCATTGCTCCATTTAGGTACTGTACATTGATTGCTATGTAAGTAGCACAGATTTTGGTTGTTTACTTCCGGTTGTAATTTAGTTAACTAAATTGACAAAACAATGTTTCTGTTCTTACAACTAAGTTAGAGCTAAAAAATAGCTCCCAATTATAAACTTCTCTTAGGTGTGTTTAAATATATATTTAAAACATTTAGTGTGAACCTTTTTGATATGTTTAGAAAAAGTAAAATGAGTTTTGGCCATTAATTCTTAAAAGTTTGTTTGGATCAGATACTGCTGTCTTTAAAAACTGCCAGGAAGATTTGTTTTTTCTCAGAATCTTAAGAGATTTACAAAATTTCATGTGTACAACTTAATATTTTGGAAAATATTCATGTTAAATGCTAAAATATTAGCATTTAAAAATTAACATTTATTTCTAAATGTTAGAAAATGCAGATTATATGTAAAAGTATGCAAAAAATATATATGATCTTCCAAAACCAGTGCTAAATTATTGATACCATAAAAGTCACTCTTCTTTTTTCCTTCTCTCCACAAACTGCTTTTGCTGCCAGTTTTTTATGCATCTTTACATTTAACACATTGCCACACCAGAAACAATTTTTTTCCTTGGGGCTACAGCGTTTTATTATGAAAATAAAATAAAAACTTTGAAAACAAAATAATCCTTTCTAATTTAATGAAAACTTAGTTACTTTTTGTTTTCTGTGCATTTGTTACATGCAGCTTATGCAGCACTAAAATCAGTTTCTATACTGTGTGCCACGCACTAAAATCAGTTTTTGTTCTGTGTGCCACGTAAATTGTATGTGACTCATGACATACTTATTGCATTTATTTTTGAGATGTGAGACTTTCGTTATTCCACAAGTATTTAGTTATGTTTAGAGTGGACCTTGAGTGGTCCTGTATGATCACCTCTGAATCATACCCCCTTAGTATGTGCCACATACTGTCATACAGATTTTGTTCAAAGAGCTGCCAGGCAGACATTTAAGGGGAAATGTGCAATCAGAAGTTATGGTAATTGGAGAACACAATCCGGCATGTGTGGCTTGCCTAGGCGTGCTGACTGGAACAGTGCAACAGGAGGTGTGAGAAACGTGCTGATCGGCAGTGAAAACAGTAAGTCGAGGTTTCACAGCTTCATGAGGTTTCAGGCTCAAAACTAGTGTGAGTTAAATACAACTCACACATTAGTTAATGTGTCAAAGTATAAAAGCATAATTGAAGTTATTTTGAATGAAAAAGTGTTTTTCTCTTAGGGCTTCAAAGAGTCAAGGAGCCATATCATTTTAAAAATAGCAAAACCCTTTCTTTCCTGAACTGATTTTGAATGAAGTTGGCATTTCCAAACTGATGTGTAAATTTTGAATACTTAACAAGAGATGTAAATAGATGTATAAAGAAAAGATTAAAGATTCACAGTGCACATCAATATATAAAAGGCCCCCAAAAATCCTGTTAAAAAACCTCACAGCTTTTTATAACTTAGTATTTCTTAAATTTGAGCATAGAGCAGCTTTCCAAGAGCACATATTAATGTCTTGTACGTTAAGTTTCCAGAGAGAACAAGTTTGGAAAATATTGAACTAAAAATTGGACAGGATCATTCTTATGCATGTTTACATTGTAAAAATCTGTGCTAATGGATTGGTAATTACTCATGTGATTCTTGGAAGCAAATTAAAAGCCTAGAGTTTGCTGCTGCTTCAGCTATTATGTACAGAGAGAGGAAGAAAAGAGAAGAAGGAATAATACAAATAGAGATTTGTAAAAATAGCACTAACTTTAAAAAACAAAAATCACCAAATTTAGATCCTCAACCAAATTATTTTTAATTGCTTTTGTTTCTTCAAAGGTTTAAGTAAATTTTACCTTACAATATTTGATGTAAAGAGAGAATAAATGAGGAAAATAAACTAATGAAGGGAAAAAAATGTTTTTTCATAGTTTTATGTGTTTCTCTCATGTGAGCAGGTGTAAATGAACTCAATAATAAAATAGTTCCTGATCTATAGATGAAGATTAGGAGTTACAGAAAAACTACTCAAGTCAGTCACTCTAGCTTATGTTTAGATATAAAATTCGTCAGAAAAATATTCACTTGATACCTTTGAATGGGCACCATGTAAGTGTATATTGCACACCTTTAGGATGTGGGACAAAGCTAAAAGAGGGACTCTACCTAATAAATGCAAATATTGTAACCTGGTTGTTTGTACCCTCACATTACTCGAAATTAACCTATTAAGTCCTTTTAATTTTTTTTTTTTCTTAAAAAATGTATTGGACCATCAGTTTTCAAAGTAGCTCATTAATATCCAGCCATTTTTTTTCTGCTCCAGTATTATTGGATAGATGTCCATGCCACTACCTACATTGTTGTTAGTGTGATGCTATGTGATATAGCTTTATATTCATATACAGCCTTACACTAAAGTAGCTAAATAGCTGAATATCCTTGTAGAAGTTTTCTTACTCTCTGGGGACCAGCTTAAGGACATTGCACTATGTCAGTGACACTTATTTCTTAACATCAGACTGGTGTTTAATAGTTGAAAAAATATATATCAAATTTGATATAGAATTTGAGTGTTACACAGACATCTAACTTAATTTTTCACAGGTCCATTAGTTCTGGTGTCTGGGCAACCACCACACTCTTCCTGGACTCTTTCCCGCATTTGGTAACCCAGTCATTATTTTCCTGATAAATGGATTAGAGAGAAAACAGAAATCTCAATCATCATTCTTAAGTAAATTAACTTTTACTGCCAAGAATTACACCTTAATAAAAGAAGGGATATAAAAGTACATAAGCATAGCAGGCAACTTGGTGTATACTTCTGCAGCTTTATTATATGATTATAAATATATTATTTAAATATTTTATATAATTATATAGTATTTAAATATAATATATTTAATAATATATTTATTATTTTCTAGTTGAATACTGTGGGTTTCTCATCCTGAAATTAAGTTTACAGATTGACTTTTTTCCAGCCAGTTTTCAAAACTGGTGATTTGTCATTTTTGTTGCTGTTAGATAGACTCTGGTCTGTCGAGGCCATACTATTAATATGCAGGCTATTAACATTTGGGGGCTGATCTTTTTTTATTAATAGTGCTTTATTATTTGAACTCTATAAAGCAAAATATTTTGGTCTTTGTACTTCTGTTTTATGCCTATCAGGAGAAAAAAATGATATCTTTACGCCCCTGTCCTAGTCCTAATTTCTACCCAATTAAGAGGACAAGTTTTCATCTCTAATCAAACAAGTAGGTCCTTCTTTATACAGCTAAGAAATTTTTTCCTATCTTTAATATGCAATAGGATATTAATCTTTTACAGCTTTTTAACCTACAATCTTCTGGTTATGGCACAATTCCAAATTAGATTTTTTTGTTGTTGAAATAACTTATGTTAATTTTTTAAAGAGAACATCTTAAGAATTTGAAGCTACTGTAAACAGAGGTTTATATTACATATTTATAAAGAAAGTACTGTCATTTTCTTAACATAAAAAAAAATTGGTCACCTATGTTCAGAATTCGAAAGTCAGTAGAATATTATTAGAATAAAAGAAAACAAGTTTTGTAGGCTAAGTTTTATTGGTTTTAAATGAAATTTATTTATTTGATCTTGGTTTTAAGCTTAAAAGTCTTTTTATATGATGTCTTATATTACTCCAGCTAACATTTGTGCTTGACCAAGAAAAGAATTTAACTTTGGTAAAGGGGATTTTGATACTTGGTTCTGTAAATCATTTCAGAATTCATTAAAATTTTCTAGTCATTTGTTAGTATTATAACTGAAGGGTTTTTTTCCCTAAGGAACTAACTTGATTTTTACCCATTAGCAGCTACTAATATTTTTTTGTAAAAGAGATGCTTTCCTTCTACCAGCATATAGTAAGCCCATACTATATAACAAGTACTCTTTCAAGCATGGGGATATTATGATAAACAAGATAAAAATCCTTGAGAAACTTAATTATGGAGGAAAGGAATATTTTTCCCTTATATTTTACAAGCTAATCGTATACATAGTACTTAAATGTACAGATTACCTTTCAAAATACCAAAAGAAACTTTTCTTTGAAACAGAATATTTAGGTAAAATATTATTTTTTAATCTAGAATAATTTGCACATATTAATGCTAAACATTATTAAAGAAACAGAGATAAAATGGTATTTCTGTAACTTTATAGACTTCCCAGGAAGTATTTTCTCAGCATTTAAAAGTGGGTTTTTAAAAATTTGTTAAAATTCTTTTTGCTGTTTTGCTCATTAAATGGTTTCTAATACTTCTGGTTAAAATGTAACTTAATGGCTTCTTTTCTCAAGTTTAAGTGAATAAGTAGGATATTTGAATTGTTTTGAAAGGCATTTTTAAAAAACCTATACCACCATTATTTTTAGCATTTAAGTACAAAGTTTTTCAAATAATTTATCAATATTTGTTTTGGTTAAGTTTGAGGTCCAAGATTCTTATCTTTTTTTTTTTCTTTTGCAGTTTTGGCCAGGGCCCGGCTTGAACCCACCACCCCTAGTATATGGGGCTGGCACCCTATTCCTTGAGCCACAGGTGCCTACCCTAAGATTGTTATCTTTTTTTTTTTTTTTTTTTTTTTTGAAGCCATGTCTCATTATGTCGCCCTTGGTAGAGTGTCCTGGTGTCACAGCTCACAGCAACCTCAAACTCTTGGACTTAAGCAGTTTTCTTGCCTCAGCCTCCCAAGTAGCTGGGGCTACAGGCACCTGCCACAACGCCTGGCTATTGTTTTTGTTGAAATTGTCATTGTTTGGCAGGCCCAGCCAGGTTTGAGGTTTGAACCCACCAGCCCCAGTGTATGGTGTGCTGGCGCCCTAGCCGCTGAGCTACGTGTGCTGAGTCAAAGATTCTTATCTTTATAGGGATAAATAATTATGCTGCTTTATATTATAGTTTCATAATAAAATATATATATATTTTTATATTTTTTTTTTTTTTTTTTTTTTTTCAGTTTTTGGCCGAGGCTTGGTTTGAACCCACCACCTCTGGCATATGGGGCCAGAACCCTACTCCTCTGAGCCACAGGCACCACCCATAATAATATAATTTTTACCAACTTTTTACTTTAAAAAGATAATGGATTATTTTGTAAGTACAAAACATATATAGCATAATTGTTCAAGAGATTTAGAGTATGGAGTAACTTCTGCCTTCAAATCACAGTTGCTCACTTTGTAGCTATGTAATGTTAGGCAATTTCTTTAAACAGTTTCTTCATCCATAAAACAGGGATCATAACATCTACTTCATGGAGTTGTTTTAAGAATTAAGTGAGTTATAGGTAAGGGGCTTAGAATAATGCCTCACATGTAGAAAATACTATGTATGTTTATTATTTTACTCTTTCCTCCTCCATAAAGTTCACGTACACTGTAATTGCTTGATAAATACAAGGCTCTTTAGAGTCAATTATGCTTCATTCAAGTGCTAATACTGGTATCCTGTCAGCAGTTATTTTCTTTGATTTTATACAATTGTTGTATATTCATGAAAGAACTATATTTAAAGCTTAAGACTTTATAAAAAATTGTTTAAAATCTCCAATACTACAACTAGTAGTAGAAAAATAATCACTTCATTTTTAAAAAACTTTTGCTTGCCCTCTTAAACATGTATGAAAGTTGGCATTCATATGCAGTAACCAAATTTTAGGGAAAAAAACACGTTTTCCAATAGTAAGGTCAGGGCTGGGCTTGAGAAGAAATTCCTACACACAGAACTTCACAACCATCTTTCCTGGTTTCTTTACAATGGAAACATTTTGAAATACCAATAAAGAAAACTACAAATTAATATGTTTCTAAGTTCATATATTTCCAAGTCTTTTAACATTAGATTTTAATGTTTTAATCTTAATTTTGAACTTTGGTAAAATAAAATTGCAACTATAAAACTCTTAAGAAGTTTCAGAGGAAAATTATATGATCTTTATCCTTTACCTGCGTCCTATAGAATATCATATGGAGAGAAACTTGGCATGCACATTGACTATAATCTGTCCTTAAGGCAGGTATCTTTAATATTATGAGAGATATAAAAAAACACCATAATCCCATTTATCAAGATGCACAAATATGCATTAGTTATCTGTTGGAATAACAAATACTAATGAGTACAGATGCATAAATGTGAAGTTTATAAAAAAACAGTTTGCTTTTCATTTAGAAACATTTCTAAGTGGAGTGCTTGAGGAAGAAGGGCAATGTCAGTTTTTAAAGTTTTTTATTCCCTTCAGTTTACTGACAAAAAAAAAGAAAATTTAATTGTTTCAACTTCAGGAGATACTGTATATGACCTGTAAAATACGATCCATCAGTATATCTTCAGGAATACACTAGAATTTTGGCATAAGACAAACCTCTGTTGATCTAATTTAAGTAAAGTAGATCCTTTTGGACTGCACAGAGGGTGCTATTAAGGAAATAGCATAAGGATTAACCTCCTTTTATCTATGTGGATCTTGAAAATACTTTGAATGACTGTCTTCATTTTATCAATGAAGAAATTAGTCTTGGAGTCCCAGAGTAAAAAAATCTAAGTTCTAAACATAGTACCATCAACAAATTGCATTGTGATCTTGAACAAGTCACTGTTTTCCTCTGGATCTAAATTTTCTTATTTTAATAGTTCAGTTTTAGTTTTGTTGCATTTAACGTTTGCATTTAACTTATTACAGACCTAATAAGTGACAATAGCTGACTTTTCAATTTTTTTTACCCTAATTCCTTATACTGGTTTCTGAGAGCAAATTTTTTGTTATTTCTAGGTAACGTAAAGATCACGATGGATTTATGGATGTTTTTACTTCTAAAATTTCTGCTTGAGAATTTATATGTATATGAACAGTTAAATGATATTTCATCTTGTATTTCAATTTCATAAAGATTTTTAAGGATTTACCATACATGTAACACTTAAGGCAGTGAAAATAATAGAATGATATGGAACTCTAAACCTGTTTCTCAAACCTTTATGATTGTAAATTTGAAAAAGTAACTTAAACTTTTTGGGCCTCAATTTTTTCCTCTGTAAAAAGTTAAATTAGGTAATCTCTGAATATCCATTTAAACTCTAAAATGTTTAATTCTTAAAAAGAGATCTCAGAAACCATAGATAAAGTTTTTAGAGTTTGATAATTATTAATGGAAATGACCTATCACAGGCAGGCAAGATTACTTTTTAGCAGACAGATGGTAGTTTGGTTAAAAATGAAAAAGTACAATTAATTTTTTAATAATATATTGACTATTTGATGGCAATGAATAGATTTTATTACTAATAAAGCAAAACACCTCAGTAAAATAAGATAGTTTTCTTTTTTCTTTTGAGATAGAATCTCACTTTGTCACCCTTAGTAGGGTGCTGTTGCGTCATAGCTCACAGCAACCTCCAACTCTTGGACTCAAGCAATTCTCTTGCCTCAGCCTCCTAAGTAGCTGGGATTACAGGTGCCCTCCACAGCGCATGGCTATTTTTAGAGACGAGGTCTCGCTCAGACTCAGGCTGGTCTTGAACTCTTGAGCTCAAGCAGTACACCCAATCTCAGCCTCCCAAAGTGCTAGGATTACAGGCATGAGCCACTGCGCCCAGCCCAATGAGATAGTTTTCTGACAAAGGGAACTTTAGGAAGCAGGTAGAGATTTCCATTTCTAATATTTGTTTTAACAGGCAAGCAAAATTTGAAGAAAAGATGACATAGCTTGCCCAATTAGGAAGGAAACAGGAGCATTTATGTGAGACCCTGTAAGAGTATACAGTGGGATAGTTAGATCAGCTTTATGTGTTAAGATCTATTTTTTCCACTTGGAACTTAAGTAAGAAAAATTGAATAACAAGTTTGAATTGCTTGATTTATTGGCACAGCTCTATCTTTAACTGCACTTCCAAATGTTTCATCGCCTAACTGTCTGTTTCTTTGCATGTTAACATTTTAAAATGTATTTTGATAGTTTTCTAATTCATTGACACTACATGCTATATTGGCTTGTGCCCATCTTTTTTTAAAAACAAATTTGCGTTTTAATTTATTTTTTTCCATTGAGCTTATAACAAGTATCTCAGAACTTTTATTTTAAAAAGCATATGCTTTAGGGTATGAAATTAATACCTATTTTTTATATTCATGCAGTTCCTACTCTATATAATTTTTCTCTTTTGCAGATATTGATGATGCTCAGATACTTCCCCGCTCAACTAGAGTCAGACATTTTTCACAAAGTGAAGACACTGGAAATGAAGTCTTTGGTGCTTTGAATGAGGAGCAGCCATTGCCTCGAAGTAGCAGCACTTCTGACATCTTGGAACCATTCACTGTTGAACGAGCCAAAGGTGCAGTTCCTGTCATTGACAGTTCATCCCGTCATGCACCAAGCTTGCAGAGTTCCACAGAGGCTTCTTCAATAACTAGATCCACTGAAAGCTACATCACTGATACTCATAGTAGAGAGTCTTCTCTGGAAGTTGGTGATAGCATATATGACCATCTTTGTCATTTAATAGGTCCGGTAGAACTTGCAGATTCAGCTTTTGAACAAATCCAGTACATTGACCTTGAAGGAGATGACGATCTTCTTTCTTCCCTGAAAGAATATTTTAAGGAAAACCAGGAAAATCAGAGTAAAAATGAGATGAGTAAAGATGCAGCTTCTCAGGGAGTGATTATTGCAGTAAATAGGGATCAAAGATTATCCTTAGATAAGTTAGAATATATAGATCAGGAAATTAAATCAGAAAGTATCACCTCTTTTGTTGGGACTTCTGAAAACACACAGTTTCAAAAGGAACCAAACTCAGCTGTCTTCGTAGGTAATGTTGTACCTAACCAATCAGACAGTTTTATTAGAACACAAACTTCTGAAAAATCTAAGCAACCAAACAGTGAGAAACAGTCATTGGAGCCTAGTTCAGATACCTCTTGTGATAAAGAAAAAAGGAAAAATCTGTATAGACAAACAGCTACAGAATTAGATGCTTGTGTAGATGTAACACTAGTTGAAAAGCTTAAGGGTGTGCAAATTAATGAAAAAATCACTGTTCCACATGTTATGCGTGCCAAGAAAACAACCTTAAAAGCACCTGTTAATCGCAGAATGCCTCATATTACAAATACTAGCAAGCTTTCTCCAACTAAAAGGAGTTTGTCTGAAACAGTAACTCATAGAGCCAAAATCATGAAAATTGCCACTAAAAAACGAAATAGTGTTCATGTTACTTTCAGACCATCCACTGAGTCAGTCCAATTTTACAATCCTCTGGAAAACAAAGAGGCTCCATGGAAGATGAGACTACGGAAACTCAGTGGCTTTAGTAGTAGTAGCAACAGCAGCACCAGCAACATTCACACCAGCTCAGATAGTGGTTCAGAGCTAGTAAAACCTGGTGTGTACAGGCCACTAGATACAGTTAGCACAGCATCAGTAAGTAGTAAAACAGTGAAGGAATCCACTGAGATTCTCAGCACCGTATTACAAAAAGAAGGAATTGCAAATAATCAGTTAGGTAGTCGTAGTACTCCTAGGTCATCAAATCATGAGGCAGGACTACAGCAGGGCTCCCTGGGTGGCGTTTATAAATCTGTTGTACATGCTCTTTCGAAGCCGAAGGCAAATGTTTCCCCACAGAGGCAGAACAGAATGCCACCAGAGGCTCCACTGAGGGATCTGTACAGTCATGTAATGGGCTATTTTGGAAGGAAAGCTGCAGGTGAGCACTAACAGTGTGCAGAGCGCAAAAGGAGAAAGGCAGCACCAGTTTGGCTTAATGCAACTGAAGCAAGCTATAAGCAATCAAAAAGCTTTGGGATGGTCACTGCTTTCTCTCTGTTCGGTTATGCATGCGCCTTTTCCCAGCTATATTTTTCCCAGCATAAAATGTTTATTTAAATTACTAATTTCCCTTTTAAGGCATTTAGTTAAACCTCTTTGCTGCTGAACAACAACATAGAAAAGAGAAAGATTAGTGGAATTTTTTTTTTTTTTTTTTGAGACAGTCTCACCATGTCGCCCTCGGTAGAGTGCTGTAGCGTCACAACTCACAGCAACCACCAACTCTTGGGCTTAAGTGATTCTCTTGCCTCAGCCTCCCAAGTAGCTGGGACTACAGGCGCCCACAACAGCACCCAGCTGTTTTTTTGTTGCAGCTGTCGTTCAGCTGGCCTGGGCCAGGTGTGAACCTGCCAGCCTGGGTGTATGTGGCCAGTGCCCTACCCACTGAGCTATGGGCACCACCGATAATAGGAAAATTTTAGTGACCTTTCAAACGCTACTGAAATCGGTGTTCTGCGTATGTACCACATGAGTCTAGAAATTAAGTTTACTTAATTATTTCTTCTCTGTCCTCTAATAGTTTATCTTTTAAAAGGGCACCAGCCATATTTAATTGAGTTCATTTATTTTTACTGCTGATCTATTTGGTCATAAATTTTTCTTGGTAGAAAATTACTTAAACGTAATAAAAATTAAGGTCTTGTAGCCAGCACCAACATTGTAGTTAACTTTCATTGAAGAGGAAATTATTTCTTAAATCTCAAAGTGGATTTAATCACTTTCCATTTGAGCCATTTCCAAACGTGCCATAGACATTTTAGTTTTGCATTCATTTGTATAGAATGCAAGTTATGGCCTTGAAACACTTATCATTACTTTCTTTTTTCTGAGATTTTAGATGTGTATAAAGGTTTCATGATAACCAATCATGATTTAAATATGGAACCTCTGTGGACAGATTACAGAAAGAAAGCAAGATTATGGTAACTGTTTTATCTTGATTCAAGTTAAAATAACTTTACAGATATAGAAAATTAACTTTCAGCAGTAAGTAGGTTTTGATTTTATTTGTTTTAACATGGTTTTGTTAGCATGATTAACAGCGCTGTATAATGCATCTTGCATTGAACCCTTAATGCCACCTGAGGGCAGTATTTGACAGCTTAGCCCAGCCTGGCTAGTAATATAAAGATAATGGTATTTCACAATGAGGTTCTAACCAGTGTATTTTTTTAGCCTGAAATGCTTTGTAGTTCATTAGGAATACAGACAATGCTGACTTTCTTTTCATTGAGAGAAATCAACTTTTCACTAGCATGGTAATGACATAAATAATATTTTCTGTTAGTTTCCCAAGTTTAAAACTTTAATGTTAATATAAATCATAATGTATTCATGAAAAAATCAAAGTAACTCTCTTGGTTTATTTTTTAAAGAAATGCCTTGGTGAAAATGAACCTCTTTTTTCTTAAAGCACTAAAATTAGATTTTATAGTAAATAGAAACAACATTATATCAACATCAATTTTTATTTGAAAATATCCAAACTTAAATATATTGGTGTACAACAGAAATTTGCATGGACTCAAGGGATATATTCCTGGAAAATATTTTTTGGGAAAAAATGGCATTATAAATTATTAAGGCTCTAAATAGAAGCATAGAGGCAGGAAGAAAGATAACTATACCAGTTTCTTTATAGGCAATATTAACCTAACTTCAGCTAGTGCTTATCTATAAGCTTTCTTGCTGTTTAAGGTTATCCTGAAGATTGACTAACATCTGCTTAGTTAAATAAAGTAAATATCAATTTACTAATTCTTAAAATTAAATCTAAAAGGAGGGAAATTATTCATATATGCATGTTTGGCAAATAATTGATATGGCATAGTGTCTTGTTTTGGGTTTTTGTTTCAGATTTAGAAAATGCAGTTAAAATTTTCTTCACTATATGTAGTTATTTATTTATTTTTAGTCAATAAAGAGGACATGAGCCCAAAACTGCCTCCTCTTAATAGTGATATTGGCAGCAGCAGTGCTAATGTTCCCGATCTGATGGATGAATTTATAGCAGAACGACTTCGAAGTGGTAATGCCTCAGTAAGTTTTATTTTCTTTATTTGGTTTTATAAGTGAGGGTAGAGAAACTAAAAGTTATATACCTATGCATTTTATGCATATATAAGTGTGTGTGTATATATATATATATATATATATAAAATGTGCATATGGCAATTTTTAGTCAAAACAGCCTCCTGCCCCAGTTTTTTTTCCTGAGAGACAAGATCTTGCTCTGTTGCCCAGGCTGGAGTGCAGTGGCCTGGTCATAGCTCATTATTACCTCAAATTCCTGTGTTTAAGCAGTCTTCTCTGCCACAACCTCCCAAAGTGCTAGAACTAGAGAAGTGTCCCACCCCACCATGCCTGACTAATTGTTTTGTTTTGGTTATTTTTTGTAGACATGAGGTCTTACTACATTGCCCAGGTTAGTCTTGAACTCCTGGACTCAAGCAGTCCTCCTTCCTTAACCTCTGAAAGTACTGGAGTTGTAGGCATAAATCAGCTACACCTGGCTTTTCTCCCAAAATTTAATTTTTTTTTTTAAATTAAGATTTTTAAACTTACATTTTTATAGACAACTTTAAATCTGAAGATATAAAATAAGCAGGCTTGTAGTTTTCACCAGGGTGAAGGAGTGAAATACCTGTTTGTCAAATAGGTATAAGCTACTACCTTCCTAGTCCCCCCCCACACTTTTTAAATCTTTGTTCACAGGTTACCCTGCTGCCAGCTCCCAGACCTTAGTGGGGAAAAATAACAATGAAGGTGTTCTTGCCGAGTTCCCATAGTTTGATAGCACAAGCGTTACTCAATCATTTTAGAGAACTTTGGAATAGAATCTTTATTTTGAATGGTAAGGATTATGGCAAGATGAGAATACAAGCTATTTTATCCTTAATAATGCTTGTTAGGGAAATATACAGAATAGCTTTTTATAAATGGTCATATTTGATTTGGGTTTTGATTTCTCTTTAGCTTCATTATATTTCTCTTTTTACGAAAAGTTTTTAAGTGGTTAAAAATCATTGTAGAGTCGTTACAGAATGACATCTTTGCCATCATCATTCTTCTCTCCCACTGTGTTTTTGTTTGCTGCTGCTTTTTCTACTTTTCTCTTCCTGCTGTTTTAACTTATATTGAGTGCATGGATCTTACTTAGGCTTAGGAGTCTCAGGTCTTTGCTTTAGACAGACCACCAATAAAAGTTCAGGCTCCAGGTCCATATAGTTACATGGATTGTTGGGTCAAGTGTGTTTCCCTCTCTCTTTCAGGTCCTATATCTCAGCATTTATTGTGATGATTATCTTAGAAATAAAAGGTTTCAGATGCTTAGTAAGAATAAAAATTTCTTTATTTTAATGGTAAACTACTTCTTGAATTTTTAGACTATGACAAGAAGAGGAAGTAGTCCAGGCAGCCTTGAAATTCCCAAAGACCTCCCTGATATTCTAAACAAGCAGAACCAGATGCGCCCTATTGATGACCCAGGTGTGCCCTCGGAATGGACTTCTCCTGCCAGTGCAGGGAGCAGTGATCTTATCAGCTCAGATAGTCATTCGGATTCTTTCAGCGCTTTCCAATATGATGGCCGAAAATTTGACAGCAAGTATCTTTTTGCATTTGAGTAGTATGTTTTAATACTGATTGTTTTCAATTTGAAACTGACTTATGGATCATACTGCCATCACTTTCCCCTCAATGCTATTTATTCTGACATATTTTTGTTTGATTATCACTTTTCAGGGAAATTCCAAAAGAAGTTTCAGGGGATCACTTCAGGTTGAAACCACTTATTTTGCCAAATTAATATTTAAAAAGCTTCTTTTATAATACAAATGATACTTATAAGACCAAAAATGTAGAAAGAAAAATGTTAGGATAGACTTGATAATAAAATAAAGGACAGTCATAAATTACTACTGTTTTGTGCACTCATATTTGAGAACCATATTTGGATTATGTTCAATGCTACAGTTTCCAGAACCTTTCATGAATAATTGCTTCATGTTAAAATAACATCAGTGGACTTCCTTTCAGCCAGAGCTGCCATCTTCCAGTAATTTACCAAAATGATGAATACGGGTGGTCCCTATGGCTCAAAGGAGTAGGGCACCAGCCCCATATGCTGGAGGTTGCGGGTTCAAACCCAGCCCCGGCCAAAAACTAAAACTAAAATAAAATAAAATGCCAGTCATCGTTAAAAGAGCTATTCACCTTTAAAAAAGAAAAAAGATGAATACAAGGGAAATCTGTAAGGCACCCGATACACATGTTCTCTAGGCCTTTTGGAAAAGATGAAGTTATTTCTTTGGCTAGATACATGCACATCTATAAGAAAGGTGATATCATAGGCATCAAGAGAATGGTACTTTTCAAAAAGGCATGCCATACAAATGTCACTATGGCAAAAGTGGAAGTGTCTGCCAGCATGCTGTTGGTATTGTTGTAAACAAACAAGTTAAGGGCAATATTCTTGCCAAGAGGATTAATGTGTATATTGAGCACATCAAGGATTCTAAGAGCTGAGATAGTTTCTTGAAGTGTGAAGGAAAATGGTCAGATAAATAAGGAAGCCAAAGAGAAAGAAACCAGTGGAAAGGAGCCTGAGCTGTTGGAACCTATTCCCTGTGAATTCGTAGTGTAATAGCTATACCACGCTTTGTGACAGCCAATGAAAGGGCTGCTGGAACTTATTCCCTCTGAATTCACTGCATCATAGGTGTAAAAAATAATAAGGCTACTGTAAAAATGTTTCTCTTTTTTGAGTAGAAGGGATGTACCCTTTCCACAAAGAAATATTTAAAGCAAAAAAAAAAAAAAATCAATGATATTATTTGAGTAAGTATTGTTAATACATAGTTATTCTACTGTAATTATTTATACTTGGCAGTAAGTAAAGGGCACCAAAATTTTTAAAAAGAAAGTCAAAACCTTGGGAACCAAGTTTTGAAAAACTGGGAGATGCATTCAAGAATTGCATGTTTCCTCACCTTATCACTACTATATGTAATCTATAATCTTAAAAGTGTTAATATTGTTTATACTTTACTGAGTGGTGTGCAGATAGAATAGATTCAAGAAAATGCTAATGTTTGATCATTTTGCTAATTTGGCTATGTCTTTTGTAAATATTTTTGTTTTATAATAGGGACTCATATATTCATTTATTCTTTTTCTAGATTTTGGCTTTGGAGCTGACACTGGGATTATATCTTCCACTGATGTGGATTCAGGTTCCTGCCATCATCAGAGTGCTGAGGAGCAGGAAGTGGCTAGTCTAACCACTCTTCATATAGATTCTGAAACAAGCAGTCTCAATCAACAGGCTTTCTCTGCTGAAGTCGCAACAGTTACTGGTAAAGTTACTTAAGGGAATATGTTCCTTAAATATATTTTTAAAACCTCCAAAGAAAGAATCTGGTTAGAATTTTATTTGAGAGGGTTTAAGTGCTATTTATTATTAAGTATTATTTTTTCTGCTCATCTTTATGTAACAGTGGAGTTGAAAAAAACATTAAAATAGTTTCTTGGGTGACACCTGTGGCTCACTGAGTAGGGTGCTGGCCGTATATACCAAGGGTGGCGGGTTTAAACCTTGGCCCCCGGCCAGACTGCAACAACAAAAAAAATAGCCGGGCGTTATGGCGGGCACCTGTAGTCCCAGCTACTCAGGAGGCTGAGGCAAGATAATCATCTAAGTCCAAGAGATGGAGGTTGCCATGAGCTGTGACATCACAGCACTCTACCTAGAGCGACAAAGTTGAGACTGTGTCTTTAAGAAAGAAAAATAGTTTCTTGAGTCTTGGTGCCTGTAGTTCAGTGGTTAGGGCGCAAGCCACATGCACCGGGGCTGGTGGGTTCAAACCCCACCCGGGCCTGCTAAACAACAGTGACAACAACAACAACAGAATAGCTGGGCATTAGGGTGGGCACCTGTAGTCGCAGCTACTCAGGAAGCTGAGGCAAGAGAATCGCTTAAGCCCAAGAGTTGGTGGTTGCTGTGAGCTATGGTGCCCAGGGTGACAGAGTAAGACTCTTGTCTCCAAAAAAAAAAATAGTTTCTTGACCTAGAGTCTATGTGGGTAAATTTTAGGGAGCTTTAAAAACTCCTAATATTATATGTATGATTTTGTGCATTTATATTCACTAGAGTATTTCCCTCAGTGATTTTTAAGTAGATAACCAAAAAAGTTTAAAAGTACTGCACTTTTATCTTTTTTATTATCATTCACAGTTAGCCTAGGTTTTTAAAGATGTCTTTTGCTAAGTATTCATTATAGAAAATATAAAGCACATTGCCTAATAGAAGTTGTGTTTGTCAATATACTAACTTTCTGTGTTTATACAGTAAATTTTGCATTTCAGAAACTTTTTACATGTGGTCAAACCCAACCATCATGTGACAAGTAGGGTCTAATAAATTCAGTCATGTTCAATGCATAGTCATGTTATTGCAAGGTTAGTGCTGTGAGTGAGCCTGAGTGGCTATTGACCCTTAGTTCTGGAGCTTTCACTCAGATTCAAACCCACCGTGGTTTTAGCTGCAGTTTGTTGCCTCTTGATAAGTAGTTATCCATTCCAGCTTAAATACCAGTGGGGTGGTTTCTGTATACCCTGCTATGCTGGAACTTGCAAGACTGGAGCAGTGATTTCTGCATCTCTGAATTAGGTAAGCATATTTTCTTAGCCAATCCAGACAGATGGAATTGGGCCAGAGGAATACTAGACAGACAGGAACCCATCCTCTGTTTTCACATCCTGTCTCCTCTTCTCCCAGATAATAATAGCAGGTTGCTGCCTGTCTCATTGCAGAATGGGGCCCGAGTGGAGCTCAGAGCCAGTTGAGTTAGAGCCCCAGTACCATTATCACTATATTTAGATTACATAGAAAAATACCAGAGGAAATTCTTATTTTAAAATAAATACCTTTTTTTCTGTATTTGTCCTTAAAAATAAATGTTCATGATGAGATGTGCAGCATTACTAGTAATAAAGGATGCAAATGAAAAAACGAGATCCCACTATACACATGGTAAAACGGCTCAAGTTAACAACATTGACAATCGAAGATGTTGAATTGGGTATGGACTAGAAATCTCATACACTGCTAGTGGGAATGCAAAGTGGTAGAACCACTCTGAAAAAACTAGCAGTATCTTTTAAAGTTAAATATGCATTTATTATTTGACCATTTTAAGCTTTAATCACAATAGCTAAAAATTGAAAACAAACCAAATGTTCATGGACTGGTGAGTGAATAAACAATTAAAAACAAAAAGCATGTGATCATTTCAATAGATGCAGAAAAACCATTCAATTAAATCCAGCACCCCTGTATGATAAAAACCCTCAGCAAACTAGGTATAGAAAGAACATTCCTCAAAATAATAAAGGCCACAGCCAACATCATACTGAATGGTCTAAAGTTGAAAGCATTCCCCCCTAATCTGGAATAAGACAGAGATGACTACCATTACCACTAATATACAACATAGTACTGGAAGTTGTAGCTAGAACAGTTAAGCAAGAGAAAGAAATAAAGGGCATCTAAATAGGGAAAGAAGAGGGCAAACTGTCCTTTTTGGTGACAATATGATCTCATATCTAGAAAATCCTAAACACTACTACAAAATAATTATACAATTGAAAAATAAATTTAGTAAAATCTCAGGTTACAAAGTTAATGAATACGAATTAGTAGCATTTCTATTATTTCTATTATAGCAATTCTATTATTAGCATTTCCACTAATAATAGTCAAGAAGAAAATCAAATCAAGCAATACCATTTACAATAGCTACAAAGAAAATACACCTAGGAATATTTTCATATTTAACAGAGGAGGTGAAGGGTCTCTACAAGGAGAACTACAAAACACTGATGAAAGAAATCAGAGATGATAGAAATATCTCATGCTTATGGATTGGAAGAATCAACACCGTTGAAATCTCAGTACTGCACAAAGTAATTTATAGATCCAATGCAATTTACATTAAAAAAAAACCAACACTATTTTTCACAGATGTAGAAAAAAATAATACTGACTTTAGTACTGAATGAGAAAAGAGCTCCAGTGGCCAAAGGAATCCTAAACAAAAAGGCTAAACAAAAAGAACAAATCTGCAGGCAACATATTACCTAACTTCAAATTATCCTATAGTAGCTCAAACAGCATGGTACTAGTGGTATAAAGGTAAACACATAGACCAGTGGAACAAATTAGAGAATTCAGAAATAAAGCCATGTAGCTACAACTAACTAATTTTCAACAAAGCAGACCAGAAACATATACTTGGGAGAAAGGATTCCCTGTTCAATTAATGGAGCTGGAAAAATTTGATAGCCACTTGGAGAAGAATGAAACTGGATTCCTACCTCTCACCCATACACAAAAATTCACTTAAGAAGTATTAAAGACTTAAATATAAAACCTGAAATCATCAAAATTCTAGAAGAAAACAGGAAAAACTTTTTGGGACATTGGCCTAAGCAAAGAATTTATCACTTAGATTCCTAAGGCAAATATAGCAACAGCAAAAATAAATAAATGGGACTTAATTACATTGAAAAACTTCTGCACAGCCAGGGAAGTAACCAAGAGTAAATAGACAACCTACATCCAACAGAAGGACTACCATCCACAATCTACAAAGAACTCAAGTAAATTGTCAAGAAAAATCCCAAATAACCTCATTTAAAAAGAGAGCAAGGCACATGAATATTTTTCAAAACAAGATACACAAATATCCCACAAACATGAAAAAATTTTCAACATTCCTTATCAGGGAAATGCAGATTAAAACCACAATGACATACCTGTGTCAGAATGGCCATTACTAAAAAGTCTAAAAATAGATAATAGTGCAGAAGCAGTGAAAAGAGAACACTTACATACTGTTAGTAGGAATGTCATTTAGTATGACCTCTATAGAAGTTGAGTAGGCCTTAAATAAGATTATTAGAGCTCCATGCAAAGGAAAAAGTGGAAAAAGCCAGAGGTATATGAGGCATTTTAATAAATATAATTAGTTTACTTTCTCCTGGAACATAAAATTTCTAGGTGGGTTGTAGAGAGATAGGAATGTTGCAGAGACTTGAGAACCATACTAAGAAGTTTGAGCTTATGCTAAAGCCAATGAGAAGTCACAGAAGGGTTTTACATGAGGGAGTGACATGGTCAGATTAGACATTTAGATCTTTTTGCTGCTTTACAGAAAGTGGAGTAGGGATGTGGGTGAGACTGAAGGCTGAGACCAGTGCATACAAGGCTAGCAGTGATAGTCATATAGAGCAGTATTGAGCACGTACCACAACTGTTGAATTGTCCCAAGTCTAAGTGAAATACAGTGGCCATGGGTACTAGAGTTTCTTTAGCTGGGCCAAAAATGGAGGAATATGATTCTTGCTCTAGTGATGGCTCCTGTTACCTGATACCTCCAGATCTGATTCCATACTAATTACATGGAAGATATGACTTGAGCCTACTAAATACAGAAGCTTGTACAATATTATGATTGTTTTGACCTCTTTGGCCAATTTATAATTAGTTTTATAATCTTTTGTGAGTTGAAATTTATATTTTATTGGGGTTTTAAAAATTACATCTTAGGTAGGGTACTGAATATATATATATATTTTAATCTTAAAATACATTTAATAAAAGTAACCCACAGTTTTATATAGTTTACATATAGGATATTTATAAATTCCTTCCATACCCTTTACATAATGCTTATTATGTTTTTTATTACTTGCATTTTGTAGTATTTCGTTTAGTAGTAAAATATTGTCCAGGGTTCTCTTTAACTAAAATCTTAGCTTCTTGGGCAATCCTCCTTGTTCAGAGGCCTCTGTTCTTTTCCATTTTGTTGCCAAAGCTGGATGTGACTGCTCCTTTAAGATTTCCATGGGACAATTTGGTCTTGGCAGTTGATACCCAGATGTTGGCCCTGGCCGATAACTGACATGCTTAGTTTTCAATGCCTGTGTGGCAGTAGTGCGAGTACATGGATTTAATAAAAATAAGCCTTGTATGAGATCTAGCAAGTTGACTCCTGCTGCAATGAAGATGTGTTGCAATGGGATTCCAGGGAAACTCTTAAATGTCACATAACCTAGAAGACTATACCTGTCAGGCCACTGTTCCTCAGTTGGTGTGCCCAGGGTTTCAGATATTCTTGTTAGTTGATTGAGATTGAATCGCCTGGCAAAAAAGGAACCATCTAATAGGCACTGTGCTAGGCCCTAGGCATTAAAGCAAGGGAATATGGCAGTGAATGTATTCTTTATGGTAATTTCATGAAACTGTATTTACAGGTTCAGAAAGTGCTTCCACAATCCACTCACCTCTGGGATCCAGGTCACAGACACCTTCACCTTCTACGCTGAACATAGATCATATGGAACAGAAGGATCTACAGCTTGATGAGAAGCTTCACCACTCTGTTCTTCAGACACCAGATGATCTAGGCAATATTTAGAAATTAGATATTTGCCATTTTATTTTTCAGGGTATTAACTGTCAGATCATAAATAAAGCATCTTAAACTTGGTTATCTATGATTATTATTATTATTATATGAATCTTTTGGCTCTTCTAAATATGTCTTTTTACTTTTAAAGATTTATAGTTTTATTTTTGTTCATTTTATTATAGTTGATTATAGTCTTAGAATTAGTGATTGCATTATTTTAGGGTTATTTATTATGTTATTTATTGATATTATGTTTCCTAGAACATACATAATTTGGCATCATTTTTCTTAAATATTTTACCTACGGTACCTGCTGACTCACAGAAGAAAAGTAGTAGCATCATCATTTATGAATCTTTCAGTTAAATGGTTTATCAAATAAATAGTATTTTTATTAACTTTGATTCTGCAAACATAGCCATGAAACTTAATTAAAAAGTGTATGTTCCAAATGAAGTATTTTTAAATAAATGTTAAAAAGTGACTTGAGAATCCTCAGAAACTGCAGATTAAAAGTGACTTTTGCTAAAGCCTGTGTAATATAATAGGCATTTTGCAAACATGTCAAGGTTTCAATCAAAGACATAGTTGATGAGATATATTTTACAGCGAATAAAATAAAAGGTCAGTTTTCAATGGTAAGGCAGCATGTTTACTCCCTGGGCAAAGATAGAAATTTAAAGTCTAGCTTCTGAACTTAATATTTAAGGGGCTCGTGTAGTTATGTAGCCCTAATTTTCTAGTTAGAGTTATTTCTGACCTCTTCATTTTCTCCTTTTGGTTTGCAATTTTTTGTTTATAGTTTTCCCCCAACATTTGGAAAAAAGTTTCAAACTTACAGAAAAGATGCAAGGCTAGTAAAATGAACACCTGTAACTTTCATGTAAATTCAGCAGGTGCTAATATTTTACTACTTTGTCTTTTATTTACTCACATGCATCTATTTGCACAAAAAACCTTTCCCCGTTCCCTTTTTTTGCTGAGCTATATAAAAGGGAATTGCAAATACCAGATTCTTCAGAGCTAAACTAGTGGGTGTGTCCTAAAAAAAAAAAAGAGTATGTTTCCTGTATAACCACAATATAATGGCCATATTTAGGATATTCAACAGATACATTGCTCTTAGTCCATAGTCCCAGATGTCTTCAATTGTCCCAGTAAAGTCCTTGATAGCTGCTACCCCATACCATCTCCAACACATCACCAACCCAATCCAGAATTTAATCAAAGACCACACATCTTTGCTTGCTTTTTAATCTTTTAAAATTGTTAGCTTGGTGGCACCTGTAGCTCAGTGGGTAGGGCACCGGCCACATACACCAAGGCAGGCTGGTTTGAACCCAGCCCTGGCCAGCTAAACAACAATGACAACTGAAACAAAAACAAAAATAGCCAGGTGTTGTGGCTGGCATTTGTAGTTTCAGCTACTTGGGAGGCTGAGATGAGAATCGCTTAAGCCCAAGAGTTTGAGGTTGCCGTGAGCTGTGTTGCCATGTACTCTGCCAAGGGTTACATAGTGAGATTCTGTCTCAAAATAAATAAATAAAATTGTTAGCTTTACTTTGAAAAGTATAAGTTAAAAACAAAGCAGCTGATACATTTCTATATTATGAAACTGCCCTAGAGTAGGGAGGCATTAACAGTAACGGTTAAAATGTTAATTTTTTTGTTTTGTTTTGGTCATAGTGGCTTTTATGCCATAAGCCTTTAAACACAATTATGGAGAAAGGCTAATTATTTGGTACCTTTTCAGCATCACAAGGCACATTTATTATGTATTATATACTTAATATGCAAAGAGAAAACTAAGTATTAGGAATAGAGGATTATATATACTAAGAATGAACTTACTAATTATCAATCATCAGGATATTACCAAATGTGAAAAACTATAAGCTTATGATTCTTTCAGTCTAAAACTTTTAGTTCCCAAATTTCTTCAGATACATGGATATCTTTAACTTTTTAATGAATTTCTAGAGTCTTCCATTATACATATAGTGGAAATTTAGTAAAATAATGTTTAGTTTTTTTTAACTGTTAGAGCAGACCTATAATGATACCTACACTGTCCAATACCTATACTGTCTGTTTTACAGATGAGGAAATGTAGCCTTTGGTTATTAAATAACTTATGTATTTTTACTTATGATCTTGCCAATATTAATAGGCAAAATATAATTAAAGTAATTTTGATTACATTTAAATTTTAGTAAAAATGTCTATTTTTCATGCCATTGTGATACCGTTGGCTTAATTGTGAAATATATAAATATATTTCTTTGGAAGCCTTAACTATAAAGAGACAAGCTTGTGAAAACTTCCTACAAGATCTGCCTTTGGCCTGAGATTTTTCTACAAATTCAGTGATTTAACCTAAAGTAGCTATTAAAGTAAGATCATGTCCTTAAAAATTTGATATTGATATCAAACATAAATTACCCTATCTGGCATATGCCCAGTGTATTTGCATTATTTCCTCCCTAAGCAAATCTGGGTGTAAGTATTATTGAATAATTATTGTCACAATACTGAATTGTGAACTAGTGAGTTTTTGGCCTTGTCAGGAAAAAATAACAGTAATGTACATTGACTTTATTCACTTTTGTAGATATTTACGATAATTGACTTAACTTGTCTCTCTTGGATTTTTGTGGTCAGTTTTCTGAAAAATTACTGACATTATTGTTTTTTTTTTTTAATAGAAATCAGTGAATTTCCATCTGAATGTTGTAGTGTGATGGCAGGGGGTACTCTTACTGGATGGCATGCTGATGTTGCCACTGTAATGTGGCGAAGAATGCTAGGCATTTTGGGAGATGTCAATGCAATTATGGATCCTGAAATACATGCTCAAGTTTTTGATTACCTCTGTGAACTTTGGCAGAATCTAGCTAAGGTAAAAAAAAAAAAAAAAAAGAAAGAAAGAAAGAAAATAAAAGAATATAAAGGGAGAAGAAAAATAAAATTTTGAGAAATAGAAGAGACCTTAGAAAACATTGTGAACTGCCCCCACCTCTCGAACAATAGAGGTACTGGTGCCTGCTGGCCTGGCAACGTTCTTATCCATAATTAAGCATTTACATGGTGGTATTAACTGGATTTGAACTTCAGCTTAAGGTAAAGCAGACTGGAAGAGAGAACAGTTTTCATAGGTTTATTGCCTTTTATTTGAAAATTACAGATTAGAGATAACCTTGGCATTTCAACTGATAACCTGACCTCCCCTTCTCCACCTGTTTTGATTCCTCCACTGAGAATTCTTACACCTTGGCTTTTTAAGGTAAGCTTAAAATATAAAATATTAATTTAAAATTTTCATTTAGTAAATTAATTTTCAACATATGAAATTTTACTTAGTATATAATCTTCTAGAGTAATTAGTTTTTAACTAGTATGCTTAGGAAGTCATCAGGCATACAGAGAGGAGAGTGAGTATGGCAGTATTATACAGAATACATTTTGGTTTTTTATTCAATAAAATCAGAGTGAATATAGAAAAGTATATCTTTAGGCCAGGCACAGTGGCTCACATCTGTAATCCTAGCACTCTGAGAGGCCAAGGTGGATGGATTGCTTGAGCTCAGGAGTTCAAGACCAGCCTGAGCAGGAGCGAGACCCCATCTCTGCTAAAAACAGAAAAACTAACTGGACGTTGTGGTGGGTACCTGTAGTCCCAGCTACTTGGGAGCCTGAGGCAGGAGGATTGCTTGAACCCAGAAGTTCAAAGTTACTGTGAGCTATCATGCCACCGCACTTTGCCCAGGGCGACAGAGTAAGACTCTATCTCCAAAAACAAACAAACAAACAAAAAAATATAGGAAAAGTCTTGTCTTTATTGTAGTTAAGTGAAATTTAAACCCTGAGTTGTGTCACAGAATACACTGTATGCTTTTGAAGATTTAATAATTTTAAATATTTTTTGATATGTTTGGTACAGTTTCCTAAGTGAAACTGTGTGTGGTTATTTATACCTACATTGTGTCATTTTGTGGGGTTTTTTTCCTTTTAGGGTTTATTATTTCACATTTCACTATTTTTAATTTTTTCCTGTTTTTTATAATTTTTTTTTAAATTTCAGATTCACGGGAGGGTACAAATAATTAGGTCACAATGTTTGCATTTGTTAGGTAGTGTTCCTGTTGTATTTGTGTCCTGCACCCAGGACCCCTGTGTGCCATATACCCTAACATCATACCAATTAGGTAGGAGCACACCTCTCTTCCCCGCTCCCTCTTTCCCCCTACCTCAACTTTAGTTGAATTGAGTTTTTCTCTTGTGTGGGCATGTATTAGATCCTACTAGTTTCATATTAGCATTGAGTACATTGAATACTTAGTTTTCCATTCTTGTGATACTTAGAAGAATGTGTTTCAACTCTTAATTACAAAAAATATAAAGTCTCCACCTTTTTTATGGGTAAATAGTATCTGTGTGTGTGCATCACAGTTTTTTAAGCCGTTTCTGGGTTGATGGGCATTTAGGTTGTTTCCACATCTTGGTGATTGTAAACTGAGCTGTGATAAACAATCTAATGCAAATGTTCTTATAATAAAATGATTTTTTTTCTTCTGGGTAGATGCCTAGTAATGGGATTGTGGGATCAAATGGAAGGTATATTTTGAGTTCTTTGAGGATTTTCCATACTTTATTCAAAGAGACTATATTATTTTGTAGTCCCACGAACAGTGTAAAAGTGTTCCCTTCTCTCCATACCCACAGTTTCAGTAGTCCTAATTTTTAGTTCATTAAAGAAATTAGGTCAACATAGAAATAAATGAGAACAAATGTATTGCTTGCTATATTCAACTGTTTAAGTATTTGACAAATATAATTTCTTTTTGAGTATTAAAACTAATCTTTTAATTTCAGGCAACCATGTTGACTGATAAATATAAACAAGGTAAATTACATGCTTATAAACTTATTTGTAATACAATGAAAAGAAGACAAGATGTATCTCCAAATAGAGATTTTCTAACACATTTCTATAATATAATGCATTGTGGATTACTTCATATTGATCAGGTAACTATTTTTACTTTCTAAGAAGTTTTTTATCAGTTTTTTATTATTGAGGCTGTTTGATTCTTATGTTTAAGGTCTAGAATTAAAACTCTTGCCCTTACCTATAATTTACTTCTTTTTGACCTTATTTATTCTTAAAACATGGTTGAAAAACAAACATATTATTGTAGTTAGGTTAATTGATTTGAGTATTCCTCCAACTTTACTAACCAGTTCACTTTTTGAAGAGATTTATCCATCTTGTGCTCACATTGTCTCCCTTTAATGTCCCAGTGTACCTATTGTTAGGCATTTTGAAATTGATACTTGAGGCATATGGATTTGCTTATCTAGTCCTGTGGTAGTCAGAGTTTTTTCCACTCTAAGAGTCAGCATGTCACATATTTTTATTACTGCCAATTATATTGGTACAGTGACAGTTACATTGATTGGGCAATTGTATCAGTTACAATTTTGATTTAGTCACAAATACAACTCTAGAACATTATTTCAGGGATCTTGATCTTGGCCATAAAACTAAAATGTATGGAAAATTGCAAGTCAGTATTTATAAATATTATAAATATTTTTATCCTAATACATTTAAATTTCACTTGCAGGTCATTTAGAGGCATTAAATTAATATTAAAAGATGATAATTACATCTCTCTGAAAAATGCAAATACTTCTTTAATTTAAAATAAGAGTAGTGTTCTACATGATCAACATGTCTCAAAACAATATTCTTAATTACTAGAAAAAGAGAGCTTTTGTTTAGGATAAGCGGATTGAGTAACACAATCTAATACACTGTGTTCTCATGGTAAATTCCAAAGCAAAATAACTAAATAACCAAATTAAGAATATTCCCTTAGGGTGACGCCTGTGGCTCAAGGAGTAGGGCGTTGGCCCCATATGCCAGAGGTGGTGGGTTCAAACCCAGCCCAAGCCCCAAACTGCAAAATAAATATATATATATTTTCTCTTAAAAGTGTCCAGGTCTAGATTTCTGAGGCTAGATATCTATTATTAAAGGACTTCAACTTATCTGAAAAAGAGAATCTTTCCAGTTGCCACATATCAGGTCATGTGGGTTCTGAGAGTTACCATATAGAAGCAATTAGGTGGCAGGAGAAACTACTTTGTAAGTTAGTTTTATAATCTGTGACCCTTGTGTTTTTAACTCTCTGAAGTGAAGAACCTTTTTTTTCTCTAGCAGAGGTCGTCAAACTTTTTAAACAGGGGTCCAGTTCAATGTTCCTCAGACCATTGGAGGGCCGGACTATAGATTCGAAAAAAAAACTATGAACAAATTCCTAAGCACACTGCACATATCTTATTTTGAAGTTAAAAAACAAAACGGGAACAAATACAATCATACCGCCTCATGTGGCCCGGGTCGTAGTTTGAGGACCCCCGCTAGTGTGACAAAAAATGCTGGTATTTGTATTAGTTAAAGAAATGTGTTTCTAAGTTTACTTTTCCTTTGTCAGACTATAATGTTAAGTGTGGATTATTTGGAAGAATTAAAACTAACCTTTCCAATTAGTCAGTCAATGCACAGTAATTGCCTTTTAAAATTATTTTTATTATCTATTTTTAAGGATATTGATTAGCCGATACCCAGAATTACATATGTGATCTTTCCCCCTATTTTCTTTCTTCTAAGGACATCGTCAATACAATCATCAAACACTGCTCACCTCAGTTTTTTTCACTTGGTTTGCCTGGAGCCACAATGCTTATTATGGATTTTATTGTAGCAGCTGGTAGAGTGGCTTCTTCAGCTTTTCTCAATGTAAGTTATTGTTTTTCATAATATAACAAACTTCAGATAGCAAGAACCCAGCTAACAAAGCTGTAAAGGAGGAGCTGTCATTGATAAAATACAACAAGCAGATTTTCAGGAAATTTTACAGTTTAATTGGAATTGGTTGCTTTTCTTGCTTAAAAAATGTAAATACAAAATTCTGAAGTGTAAGAAAGCGCTAACATTAGTTAGCACTAACATCAGTAGAATCTGATTAGCATAACAGGATTTAAAGTTGAGGAAATCAAGGAAATAGGGTGGGGAAAAAAGCAAAGAAGGGGCAATGGGCTGTAGCAAAAAAGAGAAGGAAGAAACAGTGATGGGTAATCCTTGCACAATGTGTATGCATATATTAAATCACGCTACACACCTTTAATACTACATATATTTAATCTTTATTTAACAATTAAATATTTTAAAATTAAAAGAAACAGTGATCAGAACTCTAAACTCTTAAACTGCATATGAGGATTTTTTATACTATAACGAAACTGAATAATTACTAAGCATACAAATCAATTTGCAGGTGTTTCAGTAAATGAAACGGTTTATTAGTAGGTGGATGATGTTTGGGGCAGATGCAAGAAGGCAGATTTGATGCTTCAGAAATAGCTTAATATATCTAAAGAAAAAAAGATAAAAAGTTAGCTTCAGCCATACATTTTAATGTTTAAAATGTCCAGGCGTACATTTTAATGTTTTTAGAAAGCAGTGTAGGCTGTTTTTCTCACATGCATAATATTATAAAATTATATATTATAAATATAGAAAGCAGTGTAGGCTATGTTTTTATAAATTTATAAATTTTATAAATTTATTTATAGAATTATAAATATAGAAAGCAGTGTAGGCTATGTTTTTCTCACATGCATAATATTATAAAAACCATCTAGACTGGTGCCTTTCATATAGTTAGCATTTTCATCCTTATATTTATTACTCTAAGGATGAATAAAGAATGTAGTGAAATCGAGTCATCAACTTATTAGACCAGTAAGTCACTATGTTGCGTTACCTTTATAATTAAACTATATATTTTTCCTTATAATTAGGGTAAATTGATGCTGGTAACTAAGTTATATTCCTATTTACAGTCTCATTAAGTGTGGCTGATTTGAGGAAAGCTCTGATAACAAGTTTATTGCACTTAATGAAAATAACAGTAGTTGATGTGGAAAGTGTAGATGGGAACCAGAATCTTTTTGTGTCCCTTTTCCTTTTTGAACTTTGTTTTATACTCTTACTTCTCTGTCCAATGTAGTTGGGTAGTAAAGTAATTTTTCTGATAATTTAATGACATAATTAAATACTTTTTAAAGCTTTTTAAAATCCGACACACAGGCACCGAGAGTGGAAGCACAGGTTCTTCTGGGATCTTTGGTTTGCTTTCCCAACTTATATTGTGAACTGCCTTCTCTCCATCCCAACATTCCTGACATTGCTGTATCTCAGTTTACAGATGTTAAGGTAAGAAATCACAACCATGTAACAAAAAACCATTTGTACCCTTAAATCTATTTAAATTTTTTAAAAAGAAAATGAATCAGATGCTAATTTTTAGCATTTAAATTATTTTATAACAATAAAATTTGTTTTCCTTTTTTTTAAGACAGAGTCTCAAGCTGTCCCCCTGGGTAGAGTGCCATGGCTTAAGTGATTCTCTTGCCTCAGCTTCCCAACTAGCTGGGACTACAGGCGCCCATCACAATGCTATTTATTTGTTGTTGTTGTTGTTGCAGTTGTCATTGTTGTTTTAGCTGACCTGGGCTGGGTTTGAACCTGCCAGCCTTGCTGTATGTAGCCAGCACCTGTTCCTTACCCACTTAGTACAGGCGCTGCCATTTCTTTTTCTTTTTGAAATCCATACAAGAATTAAAGAACTTTAACCAGCCATGTCCTTCAGACATAAAGGCTGAAGGAACATAGACTTTTTTGTGTTTAATATTTCTTTGAGACTTTTTTTTTTTTTTTGCAGTTTTTGGCCAGGGCCATGTTTCAACTCACCACCTCCAGCATATGGGGCTGGCACTCTACTCCTTTGAGCCACAGGCACCGCCCTTCTTTGGGACTTTTTTCTTGGTTTTTTTTTTTTGTTTGTTTGTTTGTTTTTTTTGGGGGGGGGGCTTTTTTCTTGTTATTAAGCCTAGTCTACGTTTTAGGATTTATTCATTCATTCACTGAACCTTTATTGAAACATCCTGTGAGCTAGATAACTATTGTCCTAATGTAAGGCTTCTAAGATTGAGATGGGAAACTAAACGTGCATATCTGACTGTCCCTCTTCCAGTTTCCCAGTGTAAGGAGACAGAGTAACGGAAAATTCTATACTGCTGTAGGAAACTATGGCCTTGGGTACTCATGTACCTAAATGTTACAGGGCTTGAATAGTAGGTACAAAATTAAGAACAACTATAAAGTTGCCCATGAAACCTGTCCCATATATTAATTCGTAAACAACAAAAAAATTGAATCCATTTAAGAGCAGACATGCCCAAATGTCTTTTGTTGTTTATACGATTTTTTTTTTTAATTTTGTGTAGAAAAGTGGCTCAAATTTGTTATGTGCCTTTGCAGAGGTTGGCCTCTGTCTGAAGGGAAGATGTGACACCTTCAGCACTCTAGTCCTCTGGACTCAGTAATTCTTAGACCAGGGTAGAGGGAGTCATGTGAAAATTTCTCCTGGTTTGGATAAAGGAAGTCAGTGCTCTGTGCTTAGCAGTGTGCCTGGTAGTAAATAACTCCATCAGTAAGTTAAGAGCTGTCTCTAACTGAATGCCTGTGTCTTATAAATTCCCAAGGGTTTAACAGTCCTGATACCTGGTGCCTGTCACAGTAATTGTCAGATGGTCTTTGCTTGACCTGAATTGGTGCCTAGAATTAGATGAAGGATTCAGAGAGACATTATAACTCCTTGGGAGCTATGCTAATTTTTTTAACTTGATTTTTCTGATGTTTTTACATTTATGTTAAGAGTGCTATATATACTGTATATAGCATCTGTGTTCCTCTTTGTAACATTTATCATACTTAAAATTGTTCAATGTCTGACTTCTACTTTTAAACAGAAAAATACTATGAGGTCTTTTTTTTTTTTTTTTGCTATATTATCATAGTATAACCCACTGCTGGGCACATGGTCTATACTCAGAAATCATTTGTTAAATAAGTGAACTTGACCTATGCATTAAATAATACAGGCTGATACAGATTTATAGTGCCATTTAGTAAAAACTATGCAAAGTGACCTTTGTTCTTTAGAGCTGTGATAGGTACGGTTTCTTTTATTTTTAGATATTAAAGACCATTCTAATGTCTGCTTCTGAGAGTTCAGCATTTTCTAATTTACATTTCACATGTAAATGAGATCATACAGTATTTGTCTTTCTTTGTCTGTATTGGTTTACTTACCAGAGTGTCATCTAGCTTCATTCATGTTGTCACAAATGACAAGCTTTCCTTCTTTTTAAAGGCTGAATAATATTCCATTGTGTGTGTATGTATATATGTGTGACATTTTATCCACTAATCCTCCTATGGACACTTAGATTTTTTCCATATGTTGGCAAAATTCTGCAGTAGACATGATAGTGCATGTCATGTTAACATTTGACATGTTAATTACAATGTCCTTTAGGTATAGATATATACCCAAAAGTCGGATTGCTTCAGGTTGTATGGATATTTAACAATATTAATTCTTCCAGTTCAAGAATACCATTTATTTTCTGTCCTTTTCAGTTTCTTTAATCTGTGTTTTATATTTTTTCAATACATAGGTCTTTTCAACTCTTTGGTTTAAATTTATTCATAATCTTTTTTTTTTTTTTTTTTTGTAGTTTTTGGCTGGGGCTGGGTTTGAACCCACCACCTCCAGCATATGGGGCCTGAACCCTACTCCTTTGAGCCACAGGTGCTGCCCCATAATCATTTTGTTTTTGAAACTATTTTTAAATGGAATTGTTCTTTTAATTTCTTTTTTGGATAGTTAATTGTTAGTATATAGAAACACAACAGATTTTTTTTTTTTTTTTTTTTTTTGAGACACAGTCTCAAGCTTTTGCCCTGGGTAGAATGCTGTAGCATCATAGCTCACAGCAACCTCCAACTCTTGGGCTCAAGTGATCCTCTTGCCTCAGTTTTTTTGTTTTTAGTAGGGAGTGGGTCTTGCTTTTGCTCAGGCTGCTTTTGAGCTCGTGAGCTCAAGCTCCCCCTGTGCTAGGATTACAGGTGTGAGCCACTGCACCCAGCCCATAACAGATGTATATATGTTTTTGGTGGAGTCTTTAGGATTTTCTGTATGTGTTTGGGTATGTTATCTGCAAAAAGAGTTCTAATTCTTTCTTTCCAGTATAGATGCTTTTTTTCTTTTTCATTTTTTTGCCTGATTACTCTGGCTAGGACTTCCACTACTATATTGAACAGAAGTAGGCGTCCTTGTGTTGTTCCTGGTCTGAAAGGAAACATTTTCACTTTTTCACTATTGTATAAGATGTTAGCTACAGACTTGTTATATGTGGCCTTTGTTATGTTGAGGTACATTCTTCTTATACCTAATTTGTTAAGTTTTAATCATGAACGGATATTTTGTCAAATGCTTTATGTCCACCTATTGAGTTGATCATATGATTTTAGTCCTTTATTCTGTTAACATGAGATGTATTGCTCTTATTGATTTGCATATATTGAACCATCCTTGCATCACAGGTCATGGTGTACAATCCTTTTAATGTGCTGTTGAATTTGGTTTGCTAGTATTTCTTTGAGGATTTTTGGATCTGCAGTCATCAGGAATATTGGCCTGTAAATTTTTTTTTTTTTCTTGTCTTACTTTGATATCTGGGTATTGGTTGGCCTTGTAAAATGAGAATGAAAGTATTCTCTCCTTTTCAATTTTTTAGAAGAGTTTGAGAAGAATTAGCATTAATTCTTCTTTAAATGTTTGGTAGAATTCGTCAGTGAAGTCATTTGGTCCTGGCTTTTAATTGGTATTTCTAAAAGTTTTAAAAAGATGCTTATACCTTTGAGTTAATATTCTGCTTTATTGCCTTCCTTTATTACTGTACTAATCAGGAAAAATGGTATTTTCTAGTATATATTTTGACTATAAATTTCAGCTACTTTTCTGAATAATATTAGATACCTTTATTGTAAGTATGTATATGAGAACAAAAACTATTTTACTTAACTGTTGTATTCTTAATACCTGATGTAGTACATGGTCAAGAGTAGCCACTTAATATAATATTTGTAGAATGAATGAATGAAAACTTAATCATTGCTATTAACTATTTCCCCATTATTTTAGGAACTTATAATCAAAACTGTATTAAGTTCAGCAAGAGATGAGCCCTCTGGTCCTGCACGGTAGGTCACATCTTCTTAGACTTAATTATTCTGTGTTTAGAATCTTATTTTAGAAGTTGACTGTATTATTACATCAGTCCAGATTGTTCCAGACATATAAAAGCTATTCTGAATTACAAATTTAAATTATTGAAATGGTTAAATGCTTTTTTCATGAGGTACATATTAACCTTCCTTCATTTAAAAAAATAATTGTGGTCACCTTTTTCTGTCTAAAGTAATTTGTTTTAATTTTATTTAAGTACATTTTGCTTTGTTTGGATTATATTTATCATTGTCTTTTATGTAATACTTTGAAGCTCATTAGTAGATACCCAATGAATATTTACTAAATAGAATTAAAACAGAATATTTCTATTGTAGATATATGTCAAGGAAATAGTATATTTTAATATTTATAAATATTTGATGAGGAGTTTTAAAAATAACATACAAGGTTTTTACTTTTTTTCTTTTTATAATGTCCTAAGTAGTAAAAACTGAGGTTTTTCTTTGTTGTAGTAAACCTTTCAAAGGAAAGGGTGAGATTTAGATTATGAGGTTACTAACACCATGTGTCCTTTCTTCCCCCAAATATCATTAAATTATATTATGTCTCTTGATAATTCTGGTAGTATGCTGCTACTTCTCTAAGCTTAATCTCTGCAGACCTTCCTGTTTTTTAATTATCTGACCCAAGTTTCAAATTGTATAAATCATGGTTTTAACCATTTGGATTCTATTTCTAATTTAAAACTATTTTTCTAGCAAATAAAAATAATGTATGATTCTGATGAGAGTGTTTAAAAAAATAATAGTAATATAAAACGAACTATTTAATTAAATGAAATATAGCTCCAATTTAATTGTATTTTTCCCACTTAGTAGTCAAGTTAACTGTAAACAAATCTCTTTGAGCAAATTTTTCTTTTACACTAATCTAAAGGGTTTTCCTATATTATTACTGTATATACTCGAGTATAAGTCGACCCGAGTATAAATCCGACCCCCTTAATTTTACCCTAAAAACTGGGAAAACTTAGTGACTCGAGTATAAGCTGAGATGGAAAATGTAGCAGCCACTGGTAAATTTCAAAAATAAAAATATATGCAATATTTTCAATGGCAACTTTAATAAAGTGAATAAACCATTTAAGACAGTAAAGCATTGTAAATAAATGGTTAAAAATCCTGAATCCTTATACTCCAAAACCCCTGATTATAAGGATTCAGGATTGATAAACATTTATTTACAAGACTTACTGCCTTAAAGTAAGTAAATTAGTAAGTAAGGGTTTTCACTTAATTAAATATGCCATTAAATATTGTGGGTTAAATAGTTCAGTGGAATACAGTTCAGTTCAGC
>CAUYPK010049187.1:0-35498 GCA_963574355.1 Loris lydekkerianus | reverse complement strand
TTTCTTGCTAATAAATTTGAGTTCTCTGTGGATTCTGGTTATTAGACCTTTATTGGAGGTATAACCTGCAAATATTTTCTCCCATTCTGAGGGCTGTCTGCTTGCTTTACTCACTATGTTCTTGGCTATGCAGAAGCTTTTTAGTTTGATCAGATCCCAGTAGTGTATTTTGGATACCGCTTCAATTGCCTGGGGAGTCCTCCTCACAAAATATTCACCCAGGCTGATTCCTTCAAGAGTTTTCCCTGCACTTTCTTCAAGTATTTTTACAGTTTTATGTCTTAAGTTTAAATCTTTTATCCAGTAAGAGTCTATCTTAGTTAATGGTGAAAGGTGTGGGTCCAGTTTCAATCTTCTACAGGTTACCAGCCAGTTTACCCAGCACCATTTGTTAAATAGGGAATCTTTTCCCCACTGTTTATTATTTAGTCATCCTTGTGAATGATTAGAGCTTTGGGCCTTAATCTATTTTTCTTCTCTCTTTCTTTAGAGAGAACAAGCAGGGCGCTGCCTGTAGTTGGGTGGGTAGGGTGTCGGCCACATACACCGAAGCTGGTGGGTTCGAGCCTGGCCCGGGCCTGCTAAACAACAATGACAACTGCAATAAAAAAAAATAGCCAGGTGTTGTGACAGGTGCCTGTGGTCCCAGCTGCTCAGAAGGCTGAGGCAGGAGAATCACTTAGGCCCAAGTGTTTGAGGTTGCCCTGAGCTGTGATGCCACAGCACTCTACTGAGGGTGACATAAGGAGACTCTCTCCCTCTCAAAAAAAAAAAAAATAAATAAAATAAATAAATAAAAAATAGAAAATAAAATAAAATATAATAGAAAGAGAACAAGCAAACTAGAGAAAATGCCTCTCTTGTCTCTTGAGCTAACAAGACCGTCAGTTTGAGTCAGTAGTTGTTTGGTTCTGTCTGTCCCGGTTTTAGACTGTGAGCTCCTCAAGGTGAGGGGCCGGGTCTGGCTATCTTTGTGGTCTTTGTTCCTGGTACCTGCAGGATAGGGACGCTCAACCTGCAGATGCTCGTCTGTCAGTGAACGTGGCGTCCACCATGCCAAACCCAGCAGCCAGGGCAGTGTCACTTCCCTGTCTGGTGTTGGGCTGGCCCACTGGTTGGTCGGTGTGAAGGCCATTCCTATATTAGGGGAGGACTCAATGGCCAGAGTAGAGGGCTGGGAATGTTCTTTTTGTCACCAAAGGCCCGTGGTGATAACTTAATCAGGCTCTAGGCTTGGAAACTAGAAATGTATGAGTGAGTCCTGGCTCTGTGGCCTTGGGACAATCACGTAGGCTCTTTGAACTCATGGTCCTCATCCACAAAATGGGGTAATGGTGTGGAGTCCACACCATGGCTATGAAGGTGGGTGGACAGCACCCAGGGGTCTCTACTGTTCTGGCACAAGTCATGGCTGTGCCCTGGACAGGGTGTGCTGTGAGGGGACTGTGGGAGGCAGGTGAACTTCCAGACCGTATGCAGCAGGTTGGAGACAGCAGCGGGTGTAGTAGGGCATCTTTCCCCCTGCACACCTGCTGATGCCACTTCCGCTGTCTTTGCAGCCACTGACACTGATGTGAGGACAGCTGTGCCTTGGCTGAGCACAGGGACACACCATGTTTCAGAGACAAGCCCAGAGCTGGAGGAGGCTGCAGCTGGTGCAGACTCAGACCAGCTAGGGTCTCATCAGTCTCTAGGCCTCCACCACGCCCTTGCACTTGGGCTGGAGCTCTTTGCCCCAGACACTTGACTGTTAGGGGTGATACCAGCGAAGGAGCTGATAGCTGGTTTTGAAAATGGGGCAAATTCCTGATGCCGGATGCTGAGTCTAGCTATGGAGGTATCTAGTTCTACTCTGGCCTTTGGTAACCATAATGCTATATTTTTTCTATGAGAAAAGTCCTAAAAAACAATACTGATAACTGCTTGTTTGACGAGTGAAGGAGGATGGGCATATTTTTCCACTCGGAGCTTTGCAGTTTAAAGGCCACCAACTTTATCTCTTCTGTCCCCTGCCTTTGATGGCAGTAATACCGTCCCTTAGAGAGCAGCTGTCAACTACCCCCTCGCCTGTAAGCCAGTCACAGAATTCTCACTATGGAGCATGGAGACTCCGATTGGAGGAGGAGGGGAATATTTTATGACTAGTTTGAAAATGTTGCTGCAGCTATAAATTAAGAAGTTAAATTGCTCCCATATTGGGTAATTGATATACTATGCGCAGTCGCGATGTTTCTCTGAGATGCACTGCAGTCTGCAGACCGAGGGACCCCGTGCCTGTGGACCACAGTGGAAGTCTGGCCATCCTTGGCCCTGGACCTTGGAAAGGGAAAGGGACTTATAGGTGGGGACACCCTCACAGAGGCTGGCATTTTTGGCCCCTGGGCTGTGGGCACCCAGAAGATGCCCTGGCTTGGGAAAAGGAGCTGGTGTGTCCACAGCTGGGTGCACCAGACACCCTGTTCAGTCCAGGACCTGTGTCTCCGACCCCACCTCCACTTCCTGTCCTCTGTTAACTACTGAGGGGCTCAGTTGCTTTTCAGGGTGACTTTTGACATGTTTTAGATTTGCCTTTTCGTGAGCTTCCAACTTCTCCATCATTCTGCTCCTGATTTAGAGGCAATACTTTGTCTGTAGGCAGAATCTGCCTTCTTAAAGGATCTAGAGGGAAAATCCTTCTGGAAAATAGTCTGTTCTTTCTGAGGATACATGACTAGCCAGCAGCCAGGTGAGTTTTCAACACAGGATGGTGGTTTTAAAGTCAGGTCTGGTTCCCCTGCACCCAGCCAGAGAGCCACTTACTCACAAGATCCATCAGGTTCTGAATAAACTAGCACAAGGATCCTTCCTGGACTACCTCACAAGAAGTAATGAGGTAATGAATTGAGAGCACTTTGGAAGTTGTAACGGCGTCTGGAAGAAACCTATAAAAGGCATTGCTTATAATGTACAGGGAGGATTTTTTAAAGGTGCATTTTCCCAGGCTAAGCCATCTAAGCAAAAACAAAGTCAGTAAACAATGCCAAGTCACACTGCGAAACAAATCAACAAGAAACAGGTGATTGACCATTTGGCTTCCTATAACAAGCTGGTGGTAGGAGTTTGTAAGCCGTCTGGGTCTGAGTTTAAGGGAACCTGGTGCTCACTCCAGTGTACCATCTCTGATAAGTCCGGCGTGTCCATTGGCCAAGCCCACAGGCACAGAAGAGGTAATTCACCACCGTCTCTCAGCGAATGCTGTCACCATTAACATTCTTGATCAACTCTTCCAAGCATAGTGGAATATTATTGACCACTGGTATCAGGTTAGAAAGGCCCTTGCAGACAAGGAAAAGCCCTCAGAAGCCCCGAGTCACACAGCGGCCAGAGCTGTCCCTCTCCCGGGCCAGGCGCCCACATGTCGCCCCAGCAGCTGTGATCATTTCTTTCCGATGCTTTGGTTCCAGGCACCAGCGTCTGTAAAGCAGTATCCCTAACACAGAAATGAGAGCACGTGGTGAGAAGGTGGGGCCCCATGGGCCTTCCCGGAGCAAACTGTAGGGTCCGGGTAGCTGCCCTCCCTTGGGCACTGGGAGTGGAAACAGTGTGGTTTTGTTATTGGCTACAGCAAAAGGCCTCCCCTCCCAGGCTGACCATGAGACTGCCCCACACCTACCTCGCCTGGGGACGTTTACAGAGCCCTCGCCACTTGTCTGGGCTCAGCAAGACTGGTCTTCACCATCGAGCACTGACCCATCTCTTCCACCACATTGCAAATGACTGTCCCCAGTGAAGCTTCCTGGCCCCCGGCAGGCTCTGTTGTTCATTCCCACTGCTGCTTGCCTTTCTGGGAGCCCTGAGCCCCTACCTGGTCATCCATGAGACCCCCTCCACCCTGAAGAGGGGCTTCTGGGGCTTCTGGAAGAGCAAGACCCTGCCTGTCTTGCGTCCCTGTATCCCCATGGCCTGGTGCCCTCGAGTTGTGACAGCAATTACAACACTTCTTGTATTATTACCGCATTTTAATTGACATTTAGCAATTAGGTGGTGAGAGTTAGATCCCTGTGAGAACCCCGCACCCCATAGTACCTGTGGCGTTGAGAGGCTCGCCCCACCCTGCTTGTCACAGATTCTGAAGCAGCACAGGGTGCTTAGGAGCTGGGCCCTATGGCAGAGGCAGAGAGGGGTGGGAGCCAGAACTGAGCCTGGGACGGCTGCCTTCGGTTAGTGTGCCAAGCACAGCTCCAGCTGAGTCCAAGAAAGTAGACAGAGCACGCAGCAGGCAGGCCTGGCTGGGCGAGGACACAGCAAACGGGGACCCACCCTGGGCCTCTGCAGTCTCACAACCCAGCCAGGCTGCCCCATCCAGTGGCCTCCCAGAGAACAAGAGCGGGCAGCTAGCCCTATGCCCTTTTGTGTTGTTGAATAGGGGGTCCAGAAAAGACTTGAACTCCAGAATCCCTGCTTTTCTCTAGAGCCATGAGCCGTCTCCACCCTGCCTCCAGCAAGCCTTCCGCCACCCTTGTGAGAGCCACTGACCCACCCCAGCGCTGGACTTGGGGACAGCCCAGAGCCCCTGGGGATCCCAGCATGCTCGTCCCCCCCCCCCCCCCGTGCCCCATGAGAGCCTCTGACTCGCACCCGTAGCCAGACTGCAGTGCGCCCCTCCGAATGGGCTGGCTAATCGTCCCGTATCCATTATCATTAGCTCGTCCCGCACGCAGGTACGCGGGGGCTGCCAGGCACGGGCTGCGGCTCGCTGAGCCAGGGGCCACGCTCCACGGCAAATGAGGACGAGGAACACCTGCTCCAGGGCTTCCAGGCCACAACAGTCATCCTTCACATCTCATGCTACACTTGTTCTGTCAGCGCGCTGAGCTGGCACCGGCGGGAGCGGCCCTCTGCCAGCCCCCGTCCCTCTGCTCGAGTTCAGCTTTGAATGGCTTTTCAAAGAAGCCTTTTAAAAATGTATCCGTTGCATATTAGCCATTCAGCCAGTACGTTAAGGGTTTAAAAATAAAGATTAAAAAACTCCACCTCAAAAATAAACTTTTTTTGGCAATTAGCGTGGAATCATGAAATATTAATTGTCCACTAATGGCATTTGTCCTACTACAGCACACAACGTTGGTAGCCCCTTCCTCACGGTGTCTTGGGAATAGGAAGGGAAGGGCCGTTTCACGATTGTGGACAGCTGGGCATCTTTCTGGGCACAAACTTGTCCTTATATCTTTGAGAAAGCTTAACTTTTCCTAGACAAAGTTCACTATCCTGAGACCCAGACAGGGTGGGCCTCAGCACTGGCCCTGGCACCCTGGCAACTTCACAAACCATCAGTACCACTGCGGGGGGACGCTGGGGGGTTTCTTGTCTGTTTCTACCCATCTGTGCAGTAACCAAGCCACATTGCCTGCACACACACACATACTTATTTTTCCTAGTTGAAGAACCCTTGTGCCTTGATCCATCTGTGAGCCAGAAATTGTCAAGCAGGTGAGGCTTTTTTACAGGTCGCCTGGATTTCTCCTCCCTAGGCCCTGGGGGACCTAGGCACTGAGGTATCCCTGAGAGCTCTGGAAACCATCCCATCGCTTAAATAAAACTTGAAGTCTGAGGGAGATGGGGGGACGTGGCAGGAAGGGTTCTCTGAGCTGTGTGGGCTTGAACTCAGCAGGTGTCAGGGTTTTTCCAGAGCACCCAGCTCTGCAACATCTTCTGCCCACAGGGGCCGTTCTCCAGCCCCGTCCCCCACCCGCCCCAGTGCTGTCTGCCCCGTAAGCTCCAGAACCCATTTCCCTTTTCCTCTGCTGACGTGGAAAAGATCAAGCTTGCTCTAAGGGTAAAATTCCCCCTGCAACCTTTTGGAACTCAGCAGGCGGATGTCCTGGGGAGAGATCACCGGGGCGTAATCCCTGACACGTGTGTGTGTGTGTGTGTGTGTGTGTGTGTGTGTGGCAGACAGAGGGTACTCAGAGGCACAGATGCATTTCCACAGGTGACTGAAGCCTTCTTCCAAGTATTTAGAGAGAAGGCACATTTCCATCCCGGTTCTTTTCACTCATCCACCTGGCTTCCTGAGCCAGTGCATCCTAGTCACAGGCACCTGACCGCAGCAGGCGTCATCGTACTGGGCACTGCTACGTGGGCAGGGGGTGCCCTGGAATCTTGTCCTAGGGCAGTGACAGGGCAGCAGCAGCGAGCTTCTCCGTGAAATGTGCTCTCACCTTTGGCCCCCTTGTAAAGCTCCTTGTAAAGACAAGGAAGGTAAACAGCAAATGAAACTTCCATTCCCCCCAAACTGCTGAATATTTAGGTGTAAAATCCATGCGGAACAGCCCAATTCCCTTCTGTGTTGCAATGAACTTAACCTATGAACCACGCTTTGCCTTTGCATCTCCTTAGCATATTTTAATTTGTGTTGTGCCTTCTTTAAAAAAAGAAAAAAGGGAGAGAGGAGCAGCTTTCCCCTCCTGCCAAGTGCACAGGCTGGTTTTTAGGAGGCAGTTTTTAGGGGGCAAATATGTCCTTCATTTTTAAAGACTAAACTTCAGCACAAATGAAGTGATGACATCCCCCACATCACTTAGCAGGGCCTGCCTGGGGACAGAGATTTTATGAGGTTCTCCAGGCTGGGCTCAAGGGCAAGGCCACTTACCTTGTTGGGTCATATTAAGAGGTATGAGATAATTCAAACTCCACCAGCCTTCTTGCACTGGACAATGAATTTTTGCTTAGACACCTCAGGCAATTGAAGAGTCCCTGTGGGAGTAGAAACTTCACCCCCTGTGAAGGTGAGGAGGGGAGACTGGACCCTCCCTGCCCCCAGTGGAAATCTTGGGGCTCGGCACCTGTGTCCAGATTCCCATGGTGATTATGACACTCATGTGGGAAGCAGTCATGGTAAAATCTATCTTACAGGTGACTTTTTTTTTTTTTTATTGAGGCAGAGTCTCACTTCGTTGCCCCTAGTAGATTACCATGGCATCACAGCCCACAGCAACCTCGAACTCTTGGGTTCAAGTGATTCTCTTGCCTCAGCCTCTCAAGTAGCTGAGACTACGGTGCCCACCACAACGCCGGCTATTTTTAGAGATGAGGTCTCAATCTGGCTCAGGCTGGTCTCAAACTCATGAGCTGAGGTGATCCACCCACCTTGGCCTCCCAGAGTGCTGAGATTACAGGTGTGCGCCACCGTGTCTGGCCTACAGATGACAAACTTGATCCTCAAAGGCAGGGCCATGACCCTGACCCAGGTCTCTGACCTCCTACCAAGTCCCCCACCAGCATCGTGGGGGAAAATATGGTGGCCTCTTTGCTTTTGGTCTCTCTTTTACCCCCAGTGACAGTGGCTACAGTGGTTTCTTACTGGCGACTGCACAGAAGAAGCTAAGTGTGGTGGTCCCCTCCCCCCCCCCCTGCCCAGCCCATCCTCTGCCTCATGGGTCAGCCATGGGTGCTTGGGAGGGAGGCCCAGAGAAAATGCTCCAAGAAGGCTGCCATGGACAGTGAGAACAGCCCTTTCTTCCCAAGTGTGAGCACTGCAATGCCATCTCCTTTCACCCTCACCAGCAGCATGGGAGGTGGCTGTATGATTTGCTCCCATTTTACAGATCAATAACCTGAGGCACAGAAGACAAGGAGCTTGCCTGAGGGTGCATGGCTGCGTTGCTGGAGGGCTGGCAGGCTGGCACATGTGAAACCTGCCCTCACCGTGCTGTGGAACTGTCTTGGCAAGAGAGACCCAGGCTCTCTGTAATTACCTCCTGGGCTTCATTTTGTCAGATGCATTTTCATTTAATTTGGAGTCTCCCATCTTAAAAAACAAACAAACAAAACCCGGGTTCCCAAGCCATAGTTTTTGAACAGTGCCGAATCCTCTGTTCTGCGGAAGCCAAAATCCTTCATTTGAGCAAATCATCTGCTAAACAGTCCAGACTTCTCAGAAAAGAGGGAAGTGGGGTAGGTGGCTGGAGAGCTGGGGCAGCACCTGGGCATCCTTGTCACCTGCAGTGTCAGCCCACAAGCCCAGAGGTTGTCCTGGAATATGCCTCCCTGCCCCTCACTCCTAGTTTCTTAAAATGCCAGAATCTAAGGTGCAAAGGAAGAAGCCTGGCGGGGCAGACAGGGCAAGGTGCTCACTCCCCAAAGGGTTTGCAAAGGGTGGACTTTGCAGGGCCCAGCTCACAGCCAGATGGGACTTTCTGGGGATTAAAAAAGGGGGTGTAAATTCTCGCTCATTCTGAGCTATTCCTGCAGAAGGAAGGAAGGCTAGGTGAGAAGCCGACACCCCTGCCGTCTCACCTGACCACACGGCAGCCTGTGTGTTTCTTCGCTCTGTAGGAGCTGAGGACATGTGACTTTGTGCAGTGGTTGGCCAAGTGCCCAGAATTCCTGGGAGGGGCCCTGTGCCCCCGGTGTCTCACTATTCCTGGGAGATAGCAGTGAGGGGAGGTTTCTGTTTTCTTAGTCACAGGCTCTCAGCGCCATGTCCCCTGAGAAGCCCAGTTGCTGGTGAGCCGTCCGGCCTCTCTGCCGTGTGTGTGGGGATTAATGTCCCCAGTGTGGCAGGTCAGTGCAGTGTGCAAAGGCCGGTATTAATCGCCAGATTAAAGCTAAGCAAAACCTGGGCAGGTGAGAGGAAGTCTCTGGGCCTGATCAAAAACATATTTCTGTTTCAGGCCTAAATAACGGGCCACAGGGAGGCACATCTGTGAATTATGCAGGAAGCCCTTCTTTCTCAACTGATGCGCCCTGACAGTTTTACTGGAGTCTATGAAAATGAGTATTAAAGATGTGATCTGTGGCTTCCTTCCAGGAATTCCAATCTGGCTTCAATAAAATGGGAACACTGATTGGAAGTGAAGTTGCCTTCCGGTTTTGCCTTTGGCTATTATGTGCTCATTCGTGAAATGACTGAATTCCACAACTACTTTTAATATTCACCTTTTGAGTTCATCTCCCGCACTGGACACATTGGAGTGATTAAAATAGCGCTGGCTTCCCGTGCTGGGTGCTCTCTAATTTAAAACAGCCCAGGTGCTGAAGACAGATGAGCCCTCCTGGCAAGTCCATTCTTTCTTTGCATGAAGTTGCTTTGTGGCACATCGAGCAGAATATTAATAGTAAAAAATAAATAAATAAATCAAATAATGCTCCTTGAGTAGAAGCCTGGGGGAAAAGATTAAAGTTTGGTGTAAGGCAGGACCTGGTAGGTTGTGTGGGATTGCTTGCACTTGTTTCTGGATTTTTCTGCTTGGATCCTACACCTGCATCTGTGGTAATGGCCACCATGGGTGCCCTCCTCTTGGTCAGGCTTGTGGGCTGATATGGTTTCAGGCTGGTCTTTCCCAGCAAGGGGTAAGACTGTATGGAGCCACCTGTAGTTTGCCACCTGCTCTCCAGGCCCCCCAGGGCGCATTCTCAGGAGAGGTCTCTAGATTAAGGAGCTCCCACAACCACCCAGAAGAGAGGAGCTAATTGGTTGATCTTTCCAGTACACTCCCACCAAAACCCCCTAACATCCTGCTCTGATTACTGGGCCATCAGGCCACAGGTGCATTTTTCCACCCAACTTCTCTGCGATTTACTACAGAGGGTAGTGAGGTATTTTGCTTCCATTTCGGTGCCAGAATTCTCCCAGCTGGGAGGAAAAAATGGTGTTAAGACCGGTGCTACCTCCGCCATCATTTATTAATTCAGAGACATTGTGGGATTTTCAGGGGTTAAAGAATGCCTTGGGAGGCTGGGTGCCACTGGGAACCACGCGTTCATAGTGAGATGATTTTGTGGCATTGCCAAGGTTGGCTTTCATATATGCAAAATTCACATTTAATTTTCTCTGATCTTCTTTAAAACCACAAAATAGTCTTCATGCATTTAATTTGGTGTAAACTTTGTTATGTTTGTTACTTTTCATTTGAGGAAAACTTAGTAGTCTATGTTTTGGTCTTGAAGGCCTAACGATGTGGAACACACACTACCCATGAGGAATGCCCAGATGAGTCTCATTTCTTCACCCAGTGGACTAGGCAGGCTTATGTGTTGGAGTTACAGACGTCTTTCCCCAGTTATCAGTCACCCATTCTTGAGCCGCCCAAAACTCTGAAGTGGCGAGTCCAAGTAAGGTCTGCTCTTGCAGAAAGTCACCTACGATGATGCACCCCCAGTTAGGTGGAGACTTAATTTATTTGCGACCTTTACTTCCTGAGGACTGTTCAGAAGTCTCAACACACTCATAAGGTGGATTGTGGTGGGCTTGGTAAGCACTGTGACGTCCAAAACAGTAGCCACTAACAACATGTGTCCCTATTCATTTAAATCAATGAAGACTAAATAGAGTTTTAAAAATCCAATTTATTGGTCACACAAGCTACGTTTCACACGGTTAGTGACTACCATACTTGGAAGCCCAGATATAGACCATTTCCATCATTGCAGAAAGTTCTATTGGACATTGCTGGGTTAGGGTTTTATCATGATCAAAAAAAAAAAACACCATGAAGAAGATGGGGTCTCATTCCAAGCCAAATTTAATTGAAACCCTGCAGTGTGAGAATGGATCTGTGAGCTGTTGACAAACTTTGATGAAAGTGAAAATTTCCCATGTGGGACCAGAGACTAAATCTGACCCAGAGTATTTTGAAGATGAGGTTGGCTAACGATGGTTCTGCCAAAGCACTGTGACGGATAGGAACTGAATGGAATGCTGAGCAGTCATAATATCCCAAGTACTCAAGAACTCAGGCCCCTGACATTAATGGCACAGGAAAAATGTGTCTCATTTTCTGCAATGTTATTTTTTATTTGGTAACTCTTAGATGCTTCTTGCTAAATATGATTGTGTCTCACATCTAGGGAAGCCCTCACTGCGGGTCCTGAGCACCCTCGTGCTGGGCTGGGTGACAGGGCCCCAGAGTTACCTCAACCAGCACACAGCCCTCATGCTCAGCCAACACAAGGGACATGCTGTATCTCCAGCAGGCTATACTTTCTTAAGGCAAAGACTATGCAGACGTTATTTTTATACACTGAAGACCATGCAGGGCAGGAAAGCCTCACCTCCTGGCTGATCTGAAAGGTCAGCACACTTGGAGGGCCCGTGATAAGCCCCATCCAGGGTCTGACTCCATGGTTCTCAACCTTCCTAATGCTGTGACCCTTTAATACAGTTCCTCATGTTGTGGTGACCCCCAACCATGAAATTATTTTTGTTGCTACTTCATAACTGTAATTTTGCTACTGTTATGAATTGTAATGTAAATGTCTGATATGCAGGATGTATTTTCATTGGTTGAGACTCAGGTTGAGAACCGCTGGTCTAAATTCACTCTGCCAGGGCTTTTTCACTGGCTCCAGCCCCTAAGGACCTCTGTTCTCTGTTCAACCTGTAGGGCAGATTGCAACAGGGGTCAGGCCAGGGACCTCCCTGCTGTCTGAGCATGTCCAGCCCAGATGAGCCAAGTAACCAGAAAGGGGGTGTGGGTCAATGCCTTATCAGAAGGTATGGGTGGGATTAGGCAGGGAAGACTAGAGATAGCCTCGATGCTCAATGTCTTGGCTAGCTGATAGCTTTGGAGCACCTGCCATTTCCTGAAGTTTGCTTATTATGTCCAATTACTTCAGGAACCCTGGATGTTCATACTGTCATCTCCAACATGCAAATGAGGATGTGAGGCTGATGGTTCAATCGCTAGTCCTAAGTCACGCAGCACAGAACTACTAAACTCAAATCAGAATCCCAATCTCCTTAAGGCAAAAGGTGTGTACTGTGCAGTAGGCTGCTGTCTTGAAGGATGGGTTTGGTTGACTGCGGAAACCCCAGAGGAGGAGCTGGCCTCTGGGGCAGGATTTCCCAAGACCTGGGGTGAATAATGGAGGACATCTAGGGCATGAGCTTGGGACCACCAGCTAGCAGAAGGCACACTGTGTGTTCTTGTAAAACAGAGCAAGCCCTCAGGCCCATATCAGTGCATGAACAAGGGCTGATTCTCCCTGGGATTGGAGGGCTGGTGAGACTTCTGATTCTCTGTCCAATCCTATTTGTGAAGGGGTGGCCTGAGGCTAGGGAGCGTGGCCTGGTTAAAACCACAGACAGCTAGAAGAGAAGCCTTCTCCTGTCATTGTTCTATGCAGATCCAGCACCAGGCCGGAGTCACCAGGCATCCCCTTGGTGGCAGCAAGCACTTCAGAGCCTGCCAGAGTCTCCCTGGAAGCTGCACCTGCCAGCGTGGGCAGCCTGGCCACTTACAGGTGGACTTCCCATTGTAGCCTGGGAAGGTTGAGTGGCTGCCTCACCCTGGAACAGCGGGGACCTGGCACACGCTATCTGCGTGGGCTAGGCATGCGGGGCTGAGATTGGCAGATATGCAGAATCCAGCCAGACTGTAGAGTGCTCAGAAGCCCCGGATCTCCCAGCATCAGGCCTGCATGTGCTCAGAGCTTTGCTTTCAGCAGGAGGAAGACCTGGAGTCAGCTGCTTTCATTGCAGCCCAAGCAGACAGTTTTGTGCTCTGCCTTTTAGCTTTATTTTGAATTACACGTGGTGAGAGGGATCACCATAGTTTGCTTGGCCTCTGAGGTCACTCCCTCAGTCCTAGTAGCTGGAGAATATTGACTCCTACCACTGTTGACCATCTACAGACTCTACAGGAACAGAGCTGGGTGGTCCTGACCATCTACAGATGCTAAAGTTACAGAGCTAGGCTGTCTGCACCCCCCCTCCCAAATCAGTCCAGATTCATGCACGTGTGACCCAGATCTTGCCTGGTGACACTTTATTTTCTGTGTTGCATCATCTGCTCCCCCTAAAATCACAAGTGTCCAGAGGGCAGGGGCTCTATCTGACTTCTCTTTGTTCTACTTTTTTACTTTCAGTGCTTGGGAAGAGCTTGGATGCACCCTGGTCGGTCTTACTGCCACCTGCTTAGCCTGCGGGTGAGGCCTGCCCCAGAGATGTGCTCCCTCCCACACCTTGCTAGGTTCTGCACTCGTGCTGGGCCTCACCTGCAGGACTCTGTTCCTAGCCAGCTCTTTCCCTCCTTGGGTGTGTAAATTCTATCAATACTGCTTGACACCCAAAGAAGTGCTGGGCAGGCTGGCCTGATCCCCTGGCAGCTGTCTGAGACTTCTCCATGCTCTGGAAGACGGCTACTGCCCCTCCTGTGGGCGCTCCAGCAGCTCGGGCTGAGAACATGTTCATAAAGACATTCTAGTTTCTTTGAAAGAGCCCCTTCTTTTCTCTCTAAACCACTCTGAGGGTCTTTGAAATGCCAGCACAGGGAGGAAAGGGATGATCAGGTAGCGGCTGCTGCTCCCACGTGGAGGCCTCTCCACCTTCCTGCAGCCCTGATCGCTGGATGACAGTAGGGGGTGCATTTGGGGGTGACAGTATCTTCTCCAAAATCTTCATCCATAGTAAACACTGCTAACTACCAACTCATAAAACATATCAGCTGGGTTTATTACTTTTAAACATCTTTCCAATTGTGCTATAAAATAAAGGCAGATGCCATTTTAAGATCTTATTATTGTCAAGGGCCGACTTCTCCAGCAGCACCTGCTTAGCCGCGGTCTGCTTGTTTATGGCCCCCTTTTTTATAGGTGACAGTTTAAGGTGGCTCTTCTCCAGTTACAAAGAGTCCTTCCTAGCAGTGCAGAGTGGGGTGCACAGTAGGTGGGCTCCGGCTCCTGCTGGCAGCACCGGGGCAGGGTCGCAGGTTCACCTGGTTTTTAGCTGACAGCCTTGCCACACACATTTGGCTCTGCCAAATGCTCCGCCATTAATTTATGATTTAAAGTAATTAACTTTTGCTGATTAAAGTAATTATTTCAAGTGCATTGCACTCGGGCCCAAATGATGCACACGGCCCCCTTTCCAGTTTGAGTGAGCAGTGTGCCAAGTGCTTAAAAGCTGCACCAGGGATCTCGGAGTGGCTTCAGCCTGTCTCTCGGATCTGCCATGTTTATGGCTGACTTGTATTAACTGCTCATTTTAATGCCGGATTCTGGCAGGATGTTGACACAGTGTGAAACCTTCATCCGGCAAACAAGACAAGCTTCAGCTCGGTGACACCGATGACAGTGGAAGCTGTTTAAATGAATCTTGCCTCCAGCCTTCCAGAGGTAGCCTGTTTGTACGGTCCCTTGCTCACCCAGATTGGCCCTTAAACAGTGTATGGCTTCATCTGGCCTCAGCCGAAGGCACAGAATGTATGCACTGTGGGGACCCAGCCTTATGCCCCGAAAATCAGCTGCAGCCACCCAGCACAGGCTGGACTGCTGGTTGGGTACTTCCCAGGAGAAGGCTGGCTCTGTCTAGGTCAGTGTCTATTAGGTCGTGGAGAGAGGCGGAGATCAAGGGGGCTGTAGGCCGGCCCAGAGTCCCATCAGTCCCCATAAAAGCACGGTGGTCCTGCCTAGTAGGGCCTTCCCCAGCAGGGAGCCTGCTGCAGGCAGGGCCAGATAAGCCTGCTGGGGTCTCAAGGCCAGGAAAATCCTTTCAAATCTCACCTTCCTCTCATTTCTCTGAGGGTGGCAGCCAGCACCGAGCCTCCCTTGCATGGAACAAGCAGAGACTTAAGGTGCTGCACTGAAGATTGAAAAATGAGTCTGGGGTTCCCGGGCTGAGTGGAGGTCAAGTCTCTCCTTCGTAAAACCCTGAAGAAAGTGTCATGACTGTTCTCATTCCTTGTGCCCTTGGAGTGTGCCAGGGTCTGAGCCAAGTACCCTGCATAGATGATGTCATCGAATTTTCCCAGTGATCCCAGGAAGTGAGGCGCCTGAGTCTCAGAGAGGTGAAAGATTTATCCAGGGTCACCTGGTGAGCAGAGCCGGGTCCACTCCCTTCCAAAATTCCAGAAATACAGCTCCTACTTAATCCCTGTCTTTTTACCCATTAAAACATTTTTTTTGGAGAGGTATCCTGGCCTCCCACAGAGAGTCTCAAAAGACCACACTGTACTCTGGAAAGAGTCACAGATCCCCACGGCCACTCAGTAGGCTCCCCAGGGAAGCAGGAATCCTCTGGACGGCTCCTTAGCCAGGCATGGGATGGGGGAGCTGCCAGCTCCCAAATGCTCCGACTCTGGAAAGGATGGACACCCAGGGCCAGTGTTTGACACTTCTGCTCGTTGCTATTTGGTGGGACAATTTGGAGGATAAACTTGTATTTTTATCTTTTCTCTTAGTAATTATCCCAGTGCCCTGGGCTTTTGGTGAAACTGCAAGGAAATCTAATTTTGTATGTAATTAAGTGCCCAATGGGCAGTGATCCTCGGCAAATGATATTTCAGCTTAATGCTGTTGAGCAAACATCACCAAAACCTGACGATGCCAAGAACAATCATCTGTGAGTTGGCACTGCTCACTACACATGATGGCTGGGGTCATAAATAAACCACTCCACTTTCGGGGCGAATTAAGTGCTCTTAAAGGGTGCGAGTGAAGAACATCAAAGGGAAACATTCTGCTTCCTTCCAGAAGCCTGGGCTGCGCCAGGGCGGCTGGGCAGATGCCCCATCCTGGCACATGCTGCACGGGTGACACTCCACTCACTGCTCTCGCGGGTGACCATGATGGTGCCAAATGGCAAGGTCTGGTCTGTGAGCCAGCCCATGGTGAGCAGAGCCCAGGGCCTCACTTCAGCCCAGGCCTGCGGGTGCCTGTGTCCCTGCAGCAAGTGGGCGCTGCTGCCTGCTTGTGACCAGGAATTCTCAGAGCCCAGGAAATTGCTACTCAGCCATTATTTTGAGGACTCAGCAGCAAATTAAATTTAAAAAACTGGAAAGTAAACCTAAAGCACTTGAAGCAGAATGAGCAGACATGCCCCGTGATGGGGCCTGATTATGTGGCTGGAACTTTATCAGCTCAACATCTGGAAAAGCCACCACCCCACGTTGCAAAGTGAGCCCGAGTGAACAGCCTGGCCCACGGCTGGTGCAGTTTGGAACAGGGTGTGTGGTGTTTCTGTTTGTTTTCCCTTCCACATGTTTGATCATTTCCAATAAAAAGAATGAAAACAAAACTTAAAAAAAATGTATTTCAAAGCCCACTCCGTTCAGCTTGATTAGGCTGTTTATCTTGCCCTGGTTTACTGGGAAAACTCCAGGCCTGGAAGTTACACAGATCTGGGTGCAGATTCCAGCCTAACCCTTATTAGCTGAGTGGCCAGGGGCAAGTCATTTGATTCTCCAAGACCCAATTTTCTCCACTGCAAAAGAAGAATAAAGCATCCATCATCCCACCAGTGTGAATTTTACACGCAGTGACAGGAGCTGAGTTACAGCCCACTTGCAACCAGCAGCAATTGCTCTGGGTGTGGCTTTGATGTCACTATCCTGGTGTGACCCAATGGCTAGGTTCTGGGTTGACTCAGTGTGGGTTCTCAGCACCCACATAAAGGGGGCCCAGGAGTAGGAGAACTGGGGAGCAGTACCCAACCCCTCCAGAAGTGGCCAGAAAGGCTGGTCATGCAGATCAGTGTGCAATGGCCCTGGGACCATATGGTGAGCCATGCACAGGTCCTCATCACATTCCAAAATACTACATCCCTTCCTCATTGTCAAGGTCCATTCATTCAACAGGCGTAGGACACCTGCTGTGGGCCAGACCTCTTGTAAGTGCCAGGATACACAGTGACCAGACAGCAAACAGACAGAAAAAGGGGACATCCTTCCAAGTGAACATTTGGATAAGAGGAAAATGTAAGCATCCCTTGTTCTAGCACTCAGAGACATTCCTTGTCCAGGCAGCAGCAGGTATGTGGTTGCTGCCCGGAGCTGGAGGGTCTGTTCCTGCTGGTTTCATGGATCCAGGAGGATTGGGAAGACATGAAGAATGCAATCTCCAGGACACCACATCAGATAGGCTCACGTGTACTGAAATTAAATGTGATATAGTGGGTGTCTAATTCCTTGAGCCTAGGAATGTTACCTTATATAACAAAGACTTTGCAGACATAATTAAATTAAGAATATAAAAATGGAGAGATGAACCCAGGTTGCCCGGGGGAGCCCTAAATGTCATTGCAAATATTCTTTTGGGAAGCAGGCAGAGATTTGATGTGGGTAGAAGAGGAGGTGGTAAAATGACCAGGGAGGCAGACACTGCAGTGATGTTGCCACAAGCCAAAGACTGGTGGCAGCCAGTGGAAGTGGCAGAAGATGGATAAGACAAGGATGGACTCTGCTGAGCATCCGAAGGGGGAAACGTCTGGCCCACAGAGATTCCAGCCCAGGAAAATGTGGCTGCTGGACTTTGAGAGAACAAGTAACTGCTGCTTAAGCCCTTTCTAAGCATCTGTTGCGGCAGCCATGGGATGTGTTTGTGCATCCACCCTGGACAGAGGTGCAGACGGAGCCTCTTACTGGGCAGCACTGTGCGAGGCCACAGGTGAGTGAAGGGATCACTGGGCTTAGGTTAGGGATGAAGTGGGGCCTCATTTGTATTCTGACTCATTCATAGGATCCTAAAATATTCACCCACGGTGAGTACAGTGCTGCTTCTCAGGAAAGGTATTTATTTTAAACAGGTAAACTTGACTGGCCCTGGAAACATTGCCGTAGCCAATTGCTTACCACCACCTTCAGCCCTGTACAAGCCAGAGGTGAGAAGGTCACTGTTATTTTAGATCCCTCTGTCTGACACCACACTGTCCTACTGTAGTGAAGCGAGGAGGGGTGAGGACTCCGCTGGGGGGGGCAGGAGGGCTGCTGCCTCTAGCGCCTTCTGGCGGAGGGCATGGATTCCCGCAGGCAGGTCCTGTTGCTCAGGCACTTGTCCACACCTGCCCACAAACTAGTGCCTTCTCTGAACCACTCTAACTTCTGATGCTCCCCTGAAAGTTGAGCGACCAACGTGAACTTGCTTCTGTGCATCTGACAATCTTGAACATGGACAAACTTTGTTCTGAATTTCTCTAGGAATGGAGCAGCCAGATGGCCCCAGCTGGCCAAAGGAGGGTAAGAGAGGAGAAGCTGCTGGTGGACACTGCCCCAGTCTCCCAGCTCATGAGAGCCCCACCTGGCTTGGCTTTGTCTTTTTCTGCAGAGGACTCACCTGGTGGCACCTTAAGGAGACAGGGCTTGGGTTATGCATGCTTCTCTCTGGCCTATGGCCCAGTTCCCAACCTTGGTAGAAAGAACACTCCCAAGGAGCTCCCTCTACCCCAAGGATAGATTGCACAGCCTCAGAAGGCTTGGGGCTCAAGTTTGAACCCAGACAGTGTCTAGTTTCTGATCTAGCTCTTTCACATTCTCTTTTGATGGAACCCTGTGGACAGTAAACTTTCTAAGCCGAAGTTCTTGCACATGCAAAATGGAGTTGTAAAAAAGTAGTACCAGTCCCACAGATGGGGGCTTACCTGGGTGCGCCCAGCATGCCTGGGCCAGGCTGACATTTAGCATGTGATTCCCGACAGTTCTGGTCACAATAACTGTGGCTTTTTGTCTGGTTGCAGGGTCCAGGGCTATTTGCATCCCCCACATAAAGTACCTCTGAGGGCAGCAACTAGGGGGGAGGAGAGACTGGGCAGGGGTGCCTCAGCTTACGGGAGTGTTAGCTTCCTTGGACCAGCCGGACAGCTTCTTCTCTCTGACTGGGGTCTGCAGGTGGCAAAAGCCATCAGGAGCAATTTGTTGTCACCAGGCAGGCTTGCTCTCTCTAAACTGTTATCAATGAGCTTATCAACCCAAGGCCTAACCACCTTTGTTCTTTTCATCAGAGGCTCTCAGAGAACCTGCAACAGGCTGTTGTATACCTGTTTGGCTAGAGACTGGGTCCCAGGGTCCAGGTGTGGTGGAAGAGAGCAGAGGGATGCCCGGACCTCCTGGATCCCAGTGTGTCAGGATGTCAGATGACAGTTGTTGGAGCTGCAGCTGCTATATCAGCTTGTGCCAGGGGCATGGTGTGCCTGCTGCATGCTTTGATATGTTCTGCCCTCCCCAAGGAGCACATGTCCCACCTCCACATGGCTGCTGCTGCAGCTGGAAGGGAACAGGCCTGGCTGGCAGTGCCCGAGGGCCCAAGATGCCTCCATGTGCAAAGTCTTGCAGCCAGGAGGCAGGTGTCTTGGAGCTTTGGCCCATGGAGTGGCACCACCGGGGAGCACAGAGGGCCTTAGAAGAGAGCACTGTGGGTGAGCTCTGATTTGTGACAGCTAAAGACACCTGAATAAGTGCCACAACCACCAAAGTATTCCAAGCTGGACCAGATTTCTGAGTGCTCTCAGAAGCAGAGGACACACCTGACATGTGTGGAATGAAGCACAGTGGATTGGGTCTATTGGGTGACAAACATCCTGAAAGGGCTCTGTGTTAACCTACTTCACCACCAAAAAATGCTACAGACTTAAACAACAGACATTTATTTCTCACAGTTCTGGAAGCTAGAATATCTAAGATCAAGGTGTTGAGAAGGCAGGTGCATTACAAGGCCTTCTCACTGTGTCCTCCTGTGATCTCTTTGTTGAGCATTAGGAGAGGGAGAGAGAGAGAGAGGGAAACAGGGAGAGAGAGAGAGAGAGAGAGAGAGAGAGAGAGAGAGACAGAGACTCATGAGAGCAAGCAAGACTGAAGGCATGTGCTCTGGTGCCTCTTCCTGTAAGGCCACTAATCCTATTAGATCAGTACCCCACCCTCATGACCTCATATAACCCTAATTACCTCCTAATGGTTCCATCTCCGAATACCATCACATTAGGGATCAAGGCTTCAACATATGAATTTGGAGACACAAATATTCAGTCTATAAAGGGTCCCTAGAATGAGTCTGTGGCCCAAAAGAAAATAAAGCGAAGGATTCCCAAGGCATGCCTGACTTTGGTAAGAGCTTGCTCAGGGAGTTAGGATTGTTCTGGCATTTAAGAGCGGGCAGAGGAAAGTCATCAGAAGGAAGACCACTTTCTACTGCGTATTATTAAATCTCTATTTAAGCAAACATGGTGCTGACAATCTTGGGAGATGAATAAAGGGCATGAGAGATTTCTGGGTGAAAAATCCCAGTAATGAGGCCTTCTCAGTAGTCATAGAACATCACAAAGAGCAAAACGCAGGTGCAGGCCCCCAGGCCCTGGAAGGAAGCTGAGCACTGAGGTTTCTGTTTGCCCAGTAAAGAATGGAGGAGGGGACATCACGTTTCAAAGTACTTTCTGTCCCCCATGGCACTGAGGTTCAGTAGACAGCAGTAGTGTTGTCCCCAGTCTCCAGCAAGGAAGGACCAAGCCTTGTGTTTCTGCAGCCATGCCTTAATTTGGCCTTTGTGCTCTCATAGGCCAGGTTTAAAAAAGCATCATATGTTTATGAAACCCACACTGCAGTAAATGGCAGAGCCTGCATCCAGGTACTATATGGGAGAGCCTGGGCCCCAAAGATGGGACCTGGACTCAAGTGATGCTTAGAGCTCTGAAGTGTGGTGCTGGGATTGTAGGCTTTCCCCTGCCCTCCTGGAGACCCTGGACGCCTGGGGATGACTGGGGCTCTGAGCTTGAGCCAGTCCTGTAGAGAATTGGCTGCACTCAGTGGGATAAACTGGAGGAAAGGAGTGGGGCAGGGAAACCTCACATACTCTACGCTTGGCTCCAGGGCATTCTGAAAACGGTGTTGGCAGAAGTTTGGGTCAAGGGCTCTCTTGCTCTGTGTGCTTATCGCTCCTGAGCTCTGACCAGCACACCCTCCTGACTGTCAGCCTTTCTGTAGGATCTTCCTAGGTACCAATATGGTGTAGGGCAGCATTGGTGGCCTCAGGAGGATGGGGTTGGCAAAGAAAGACACATTCCCACCCTCTATGGAAGTCCCCTATTATCTGAGCCAATCTGCAGGTTTTCAGGCCCCCCGGCAAGGACTGAACAGAGCCCTGCCAAGCACCAGCTTGATCCCTAACAGTAGGGGAGCTCTGTCAACTGGTTCACCCTTGAGCTGAGTGCTTAGCTGGATAAGGCATCCTTTAAGCACCCTTTGTAGCTGGCAAGGTGGCTTTGTGGTCACTGTCTAACATAGCTTCCTAAGGAATAGAGTGGTCATGCCCAGGAGATCTTGGCTTGCCTAGAACCTGAAGACAGCTTCAGATCCTGGCAGCTTCCACACAAGTGGCTGGGAACTCACTACCTGGGAGATGGTAGCAGGAGGAGGGTGCTCTCACAGCAACTTCCCCTCCCAGAGTCAGTCTCTCTCCTGGTTTCTGGAGCACCTGGTTTCCTTGGAGTAGTGGCTAAGACCTTGCAACAGATGGCACCAGGAGCAAAGAGGCATCTATTCTCTCCTGCCCCTTCCCTCTCTCCTATGGACAAAGACCATTGTGCTAATCAGGGCCACAGGTCCAGGACAACCCACCTTATCTCTGCAAAATAACTACGAGTGACATTTAGCCCCAGAAAATTGGCTACAGCTCCTCGACCCGTGTTGATGCCAGTGTGTCAGCAGCAGATAGTCGAGGGAACCGAACCTCCATGGACCCATCTGGAGGACAGGTCTCCAGTCAAGTTCCTGATGTCAAATGAGTGAGATAGAGCTACTCCAGATAGTGGGTACCTGTCTCTATGACCTTGCCTGCCTCCCCATCAGGGCAAGACAGGGATGGTTCAATGTGGATGAAAGAGATGTGTGCTTGGCCTCCTGTCCTTTGGGGTCCTTTGTGTGATCCCTGTGGTCTGTACAGGCACTCACACGCACACACATGCAAACACACACATGCACACATGTGTGCACACTTGCACACATGCACACCCATGCAAATAACTCTCCATAATGATTTCCTGCACAGTGCCCTTGTCTCAGGGTCTGGTAGGGGCAATGCCAAGGGCCCCTGGGGTGGTTTCCTGTGTTTGCCATAACAAACTATCACAAACTATGGGGCTTGAAACAACAGAAAGTTCTTCCCTCATGTTTCTGGAGAATAAAGGTCCTAAATCAAGGTGTCAAGCAAGGTTGGTCCCGTTTCGGAGCTTTGCAGGAGAACCTTCCTTTTCCTCTCAGATTCTGGGGACCACAAGCAATACTCTGTGTTCTCTGGCTCCCGGACCCTTCTCCAAGCTCTGCTTCCTTCCTCAGACTGTGGCTTCTCCCTGTGAGCTCATGTCTCTGGGTCCAGTTTCCCTCTACAGATAAGGACTAGTTGTAGTGGATGTGGGACTCACCCTGCTCCAGTGTGGCCTCATCTGAACCCGATTACATGTGCAAGTTCCTTGTGTTTAAATGCAGTCACAACCTTAATCCAAATGGAAGGAATTGAGGGATGATGCTACTGTGCCCAGGGCAGACTCTGATGGCTCCATATTTCCTGGCTCTAGAGCCATAGCTGAGTGGTGACACAAGCTATGGTGGCCCTGCTGCCCTGGTTGTGTCCTCTCCAGAGCCCTGGGTTGGGCCTCTGAAAAATCAGTGCCAGGCTTCTAGAGGGCGGTAGACTGCAAGGAGATGCCCGGGAGCAGGGCATGGTGAGGAGGGGGGGAGACTCGTGTCCTGGTTTCCAGAGGCCTCGGAGGATGGCTGCAGCCTCTCCTACCCACCCAGGGATTAGCATATTCCCAAGGCCAGGGACACCCCATGAAGTTTGCTTTATGCCCAGGTGGCTTACCTGATCCTGTAAAAATAAACAGCATTTTACCTGTGGGAGTTCCCAGGCTTCTGAGTCACTGACGTCACTCTTGGCTTTGGGATGATGGTTGCAAAACCAAGACTAGAAGCTCTTTTTTGAAAATGGCCATTAACCCATCTTACTCCATCAAGCCTCACTCTGCAGGCCCATCCTCCCACCTGCTGGGCCTGGAAGGAACACCATGGGGACCCAGCACTCCAGGAAGGCACAAGTGTACACCGAGAGTCTGATGACTCCATAGGCCAGCGTCTCCCAGATGTGCGCTTGTCCTCTGGGGAATGATGCTGGACTGGCCAGACCCTGGCCCTGCTGAGGGGTCCAGTGGAGTGGGGCCTTCCACAGCAGCCTGGGCAGCATGCCTGAGAAGTGGCCGTGGGTCCTGGTGATGACTTCCCTCTGGCATCCTTGGCAAAGGGATCGGTCATGTGAGCACCTGTGCAGATGGGGATGGGTGAGTGTGCTATCCTGAGGGGATTCCCTGCCCTAGGAGGTCTGGTCAACCAGGCAACTGCCCTGTACCTCAGTCTCCCCATCAGCAGTCGCTGCCCAACCTCCCCACAGGTGTGCTTCAAGGGTGACAATGAGACGGCACTTGCAGAAGGGCTTTGGAATGACAGAAACAATAGTGGGCTGCTGGGTGTGGGGCACACACACAAAGGGGGCTGCAAGGTGACAAAGTAGCTTCTTGGGGAAAGACACCGAGATGTGCAGTGGCCACAGCTGACGTAGCCCCCAGGCAGATACAGGGCTGAGTGTGTGAGTGCAGCCTTTTAGCAGGTGTGATCCACATAAGTGCAGTTCGGGCTCGCTCCTCCCATGTTCCTGGCTTCCTTGGGATTGAGGCCGTGTAAGTGCCAGGACACCCACCGCCTCCCTGGCCACCCACGTCCTCTGTGGACAGACACATGTGCCAGAAAAAAGGCCCATCAAAGGCATGTGGGAGCCAGTGATTTCGAGAACCCTGGCATTTACACAATTTAGGCTTGTTATGTTTATTTAAGGGCTTTTTGTGCAAAGGGTGCAGGGCCCCGAGCGGCTGGATCTGTTAATGCCCCGTGCTTTTTGTGTTTAAATGTGCCACTTCAAATGACTGTCAATGTTGACCTAACTGAGAAACATCCAAACACATTTGTAGAGGGGACCCTGGGACCTCAGCCCATGCGCCTCCTGCTCTGTGGAGAAAGAGGAAGATGAGTAAAAGAATCGGTTGTTTTTGTAAGTTGAGGCCTCTTTCACGAGCCTGTAGTGCCTGTGACCGTGGCTTCCTGGAGACCCCTGGAGCTTTTTGATTCTTTCTGGGAAAATGTGGAAGGAAAGGTCTCAGGCAGGTGAGTTGTGGGGTGTGGGTGTCATTTCACCCAATCAATGGCCTTCATTCACCAGTGCAGAGTGTTGTGGACAGGGGCGTGTGAGGGGCGCTCTGTGAGGAGCCCTCATCAGGGGTCTGCAGGGAAGGGCAGGAGTAAACTCTGGAGGCAAAGGAGACCCCAGACTCCGCTGGGAGAGGCCTGAATGGAGGTCGGGATCTGATGAGATGCTCCACATCTCATTGTACACAAGCCACGGAGGAAATTCAAGGATGGGGAAGTCAGTCTCAGAGCAGGTGGGCACATGATGAAGACATGTGAGGAATCGAAATATGAAAATGAAACACTTGGATGAATGAAAGTTCCACTGCTCTGTAGTGTTTAAGTTGTTCCAAAGCACAGCACGTGTGACATGTCAGGGGGTCACCTGGGACCACCTCTTCTGAGGCCTCAAGGTGTCTATCAGAGACATTCAACTCAGCTGGGGAGTTGGAGGATCAGAGGTCCCACGTGGCCCAACTGTCCCTGGTGGAGTCCACTTGCCCGAACATGCTAACCGGCCCCCACCATCAATTTGTTTCAAGATGTCTTATTAAGCCACCCATAAAAGGGATGGCATTTGGTGTGTAAGGAGCCTTTTGTCTGGATCAAGTGACAGGATCAAAAACATGAAATATTAGGTAGTGGGAATGACTTAGAGACTGACCTCACTCAATAGCTCATGATGCAATGAGGCAGTGACCGCCTCTGCAGCCACTGGGCTCTGCTCTGTGCTGAGGCTGCAGCAGCCACCGAGGTCCCGGGGGTGTCAGGCGAGGACATAAACCAAAGCCTGAATGAGGTTAGCTTCACACTCAGAGTGGACCCCAACCCCTTCTTGTGGCCAGCCTCTGGGGACAGCCAGACCTGGGGCACTCAGGACTCAACAGGGGCTGGCTCTCGGTTCCAGCCACACGAGGAACCAGTCTCAGTACTCCAGGCTGTGCGTGATGAGGCCACCAACGGGGAGGCCCAAACCGGCCTGCAAGCTTCTCTTACTGTGCGTTGGCTGTGTGACTTCAGGTGAATCTCCTGGGCTTCCTAAGCCTCTGCCTTTTTCTCCTCTTTAAAATGGAAATGATAATTCCATGCTACCTCTGTCCTGCCAAAGGTTGCTGATTCAGTAGTCCTGAGTAGGCGGCACCTGGCCAGTGGCCCCTTTCCTTTGCTGTATAAAGTGAAGGGGCAGGAGGCAAGGGCTGGATCTCAAGGGTCACGGGATGAAATGAATGACCTCACTTGGCCTTCAAGGCCACATCAAGATTTCCTGGCATGGGCGAGTTACAGAGAGGCAGAAGCCCTGACTCAGCAGGAGTTTGGGGCCAGTATCTCCACATCTCTGATCCATTACCTCCACCCCCAGCATAGCGGAGACCTAGACCCATCTCTGGGAAGTGTTAGAGAATTTCTGTGGCGCTTTTGTTAGAACCATGGTTGCCTCTTTGCCGCCATGGCTCCGTATCTGCCTCCTGAGTATTGAGGCTAAATGCTTTCTTCTGTATTGACAAACAGAACTCTTCTACTTCCCTTACTTAATTAGGCCACTAAAAGACTGCCAAGCACTGAATGTAATGACCAAGTAAGTAAATTTCTCCTGTTAATCTGCACATTTATCATAGTTGCCTTTGTAAATCCACAGTGACTGGCAAAGTCTAAAGTAACTCTCCAATTTATAACTGGAAGATAAAATTCAGATAAATGAACCATTAATGCCTGATAACAGGAGAACATCATTATAGAATTGTCAGCACCAGGCAGAACGGGGCTTCCAAGTGGTGGGTCTGTCCAGCTCCATCTGCTGCCCAAGTGCCAGCTGCATCCTGGAGACCCTGCCGGAGCTCTTGTCTGCACCTCTCTGCAGGAAGGTGGGGCTCCCTGTCCCTTCACAGTGAGGCGGGGTGTCCACAGGCCCTATACCAGCTGACACGTTCAGTGTGTGCATTGTTTATTTACTTATTATCTGTCTCCCCCCAATTGAAACACAAACTCCACCGGGAAAGGACCTTTTCTGTTTTATCCACTGTCGTATCTGATCCCCATTGTGGTCTCTGATAGAGTGCATGCACCCCAGAGGTGTAGGCTGGATGAACTAATGAATAAAAAAAGTAGATTTGGTCTGGAGGACAATACTACGTCTGCTATGCATCGAATTGTGCTTCCCAAATTCATACTGATGCATTAACCCTTGTGCCTCAGAATGTGACTATATTTGGAGATAGGACCCTTAAAACCGTGTCATTAGGGTGGGCCTTTGTGCCATATATCCTTATTAAAAAGAAGAAATTAGGATGCAGAGAAGGAAAGATATCAGACCTGTGTAGACACAGAGCTGACCACGTGAAGAGCAGGAGGCGGCTGTCTGCAAGTTGAGGACAGAGGACTGAGTAGGAAATAAACCCAGAGCCAGAGACACCTTGACCATGGACTTCCAGCCTCCAGAACTGTGAACTCTGTTACAGCTGTCTGAGCCACCAAATATAAGGTGATTTCAAGAGCCATGCAAGGATGTCAGAGGCCTGGAAGCAGCTTGCTGAGGACTCACAGCCAGGTTTAGGAGACCCTGGCAAGGAGCTGCCTGGTCTACCTTCCAACCCGGCGGGAGCTCTCTGATGTGTGCAGAGATGTCCACCTGTTCCTCTCCCTGGGCTGTAGGTCAGTGTCCTCTGCCTCTGCAGGCTCAGTGTGCATTCATGTACTGACCCTGTTTAATCTTTACAGCAGCCCTCGAGGCCACATTTTTATCCTCCCTGTGATAGAGACAGGCAGGAGAGGCCAGGGGGTGTGGGCCTCACTGAGGGAAATCCAGGGAGGGCAGGCCAGGGTCTGACTCTGTCTCCATTGTTCTGACATGGCCCCAGGGACTAGAGGCTGCTGCAGAGGATGCCCTGGCAGGAACAGCAGCTGGGCTCTATCTGGGCTTCTCCTCCAGGAGGGCCTCTGGACACCCTTGTGGGGGAGGGAAGAGTGAGTTCAGGCCCCCAGAGGCTCAGGTCTGCCTGGGCCCATGATGATCCAACTTCCCTATTTTCCTGCTGATGCTGGGCTCCATGCAGAGAAGAAGGAGACTCTGGCGTGGCAGAGTCAGTGTTCCTCCAGGGGTCAGGGCAGTTAGAAGCAGTAGTAAGGTGAGTTAAAACATGAATGTGGATAAATTTGGCCACTGCATCAGGCTACTAAGGGGGATGTTTAGGAGTCAAGGCCCTCCCAGGGCTTCTCTGATGCATCATAAAGGGAACAGTGGGTGCTATCTGCAGAGAAGACTCATCAGAGGGAATGGAAGGGGTCCCAGCTGTGGTCCAAGGCCTGACCCTGGGGTATGCCTGCCCCTTAGACCCCTCCTGGGCTGTCAGTGTGGTCCTGCATGCCCTGCTGGGTCCGGCCCCGTCTCAGGATGACTTCTCTGTCTCCAATCTGCTGTGTTCCGTGGAAAATCTCCTCCCTTTGGTGTGTACCAGGCATGCTTGCTTCATTATTCAGAAAGTCTTTAAGCTGATGCTCAACCTAGTTAGCTGCATTAACATATTTAAATCACAATTAATTGGAAAATTACAGTAAGGTGTAAAGTGGGAATCATTTCTTTCAAATGAACATCTATGTTTGTTGATGAAACCAAGCCATTTGTTTCTTTCCAGGAAGTCTTCAAAGCCCCAGCCGGCACGTGTGGGCCTGGCACGTGTGAGCTGGTAGCTGCCTCTCAGGGAGAGCCTCTCCGTGGCTAGTGCTGCAGCTGGGAGGTGCAGGCAGGGAGCAGAGCCCAGGCTGGTGAAGGGTCAGGACAGGCAGGTAAAGGCGCCCCAGGGAGGCAGCGACTGACACGCACCAGACTTTGTGGGGTGTTTTTTAGGGTCAGTTGAATGGTGGCAGGTCCTCCTGCTTCAGCCCTGGAGGCTGAGCCCTAGAGTCTTAGCCACCACAACATGACCTTTCTGGTGCAGGACGCTGGACCCGGCAGCCCTGGGGCAGGGCCCAGCTTTCTTGTTCCATTGCAGCTTTGGGCTTGGATAAACTCAGCAGCAGTAATGGCAGCAATTGGGAATACTCATTGAGGACAGCCCATCCTGTGAGCCAGACGGGGAGCTGAAGGCATGACCTCACTTAGTTCTCTCTGTGACCTCTGTCAAACAGACTTGTGGAACTGAGGCTCACACAGGTCCCCGAGCTGGAAAAGTGAGAGAGCTGGGATTGGACCCAGGCAGCTGGATGGAATTGGGGCAAGTGAGCCTGTTGCTCTACTGTGGACCACCATGCTCAGTCTTCTTCATCCTGGCCAGGTGAGGAGGGAGGTGGTAGGGAGCTGCGCGCGCCCGCGCGCACACACACACACACACACACACAGGTTTTCTGATGTGCATATCCAGTATCAATCACCATTATGGCAGCTGGTCTCTGGAAGGCCACAGCTCCAGGTCCCGCCTCCCTTGGGCCACCGAGTACAACATCCTTTCCGCAGACAGAGAAAGCAAAGTCTCCTTCAGAAGTGGAGGGGCCCAGAGGCAGCCTGAGCCCGCAGCCTGCACCTAAACACCACAGTCCGGCAAATCCCTGGAGCCAGCAGGCCGAGGGGCTGAGACACAGCAAGTGCTGGCCTTTCCTCCAGATGTTTTCCGAACTGGCATCATATACAACAGATGTCTAATCAATGTTTGTCAGATGCCTGAGGAGCAAACGAGGAAGGAGGGCCTGCCATGCGGTGTGACGCAGAGCTGCGTGCAGCCGTGTCCTTGTCCAAAGCAGCACCTGCTTTTTTGCTGGGGCCTCCTCCATCTGAGCCCCTGTCTGGGAGGGAGCTCGTGGGAGGAGGACGCCAAGGTAGGCAGTAATGGGGTAGGGTGCTTCTCTCAGCACGGCAGGGTGGGGATTTGTCTCCCTTCCTGCAGACAGAGTTGACAAGTGGCGGACTTTGTTTTTCTAGATTCTCTGAGTTGCCTCGTGAGTTTGTTTCATCTCAGGCAGCCATGCCTCATTGCATAGCCAAAGGTCTGCTGGCGTTTCTGGATATTTAATGCCTGCACAATTAACCAATCATGTTACGTAATGTGTTCTTAAATGCTCCATTTATCCTGTAATTGAACGTTTGTGCTTTCTGTTGGAGCGCTTTGATTTTCACTTTTAAAACTTCCATTTGGAAGTGCAAGCCACATTTTAGACTTACAGCGGGGGACAGGGAGCTGGGGGGCTGGGGGAGGGTCAGTGGTATCAGGGTCTCTCTGCTGCCGTCCCTGCCCTACTCCCCGCTGGCCTGCTGTGCTGCCCTGTCCTCCTGCACTCTGAGGGACACTGTGCTTCTGCAGGTGGGAGCGTGCAGGGGTGAGAGAGCAGCCCAAGGACATGCATGCAACCATGGGAGCAGGAAGATGGCGGGGGACGCAGGCTGGGAAGTGGGAGTCCAGAGACAGCCCGTGACTGCCGCAGGACTCTGCCTCAGACATCTTCATGCTTCACACTCGTCCAGATCCTGACACGGGGGTGCTGGGCTCAGGTTCACATCCAAAGGCTTCCTTGCCCCAGCTGGAGGGGGGTGGTCTGCTCCTCTCAGCAACCTGCTGGCTGCAGGCTTCCTGCTCGCTGGGCCCCCTGCAGACGGCACCAGCTCACTCTGATGAGCCCGTCCTGATGCGGAATGAAAGGTAGAAATCAATACTGAACTTGGGGCTCCCTGTGCCCACAAGGCCCAGAAGCTGTCTTCTCAGCCGACTGTCTTCCAGGCAGAGCCACCTGTGGGGAGAGGCGAAAGATACATGAACTGATGAAACCTCCTGCAGTCTCAGCCTGCCCCGTGTGGGCGTGTGTGTGTGTGTGTGTGTGTGTGTGTGTGTGTGTGTGTGAGTGCCTGTACATGGCAGCTTCTGCATGTGGGCATTTGCTTCTTTGTGGGCTTTTGTGTTGTTGTGCATATGCGTGTATGTCTTATGGGTGGGCTGACGCCTGCGTATCTGTAGATCTGAGTGTGTGTATGTGTGTGTGTAAGACTGTAGTCTATAGTCACACATGCACATGTGTGGGAGTGTAGCTGTGTAAGGTGCTGAGCTACGTGTTGGTGATGGTAGCTGAGCACAGTACATGACGACCCACTTATGCAGAGTGTGTGTATATTGCTGTGAGGTGTGTGTATTTCAAGGCACATGGCTGTGTTCATGTATATGCATTTGCTGGCTCAGAGAATCGTGACAGGTTCACGTAGCAGGCTGAGTTGTGCATTCACACTAATTGCTCGTGTGCACCAGCTATGACTCTGCAGGCTGTGGACAGGGATGTCCTACCTATAGCAGTTGGCCTTTTGCCCCTGAACAGTCATGACCATGTCCCCACAACACTGCTCATAGCTGAATGACTTAGGGCAGACACTGGACCCAAAGATGTTCAGTTTCTAAGCTCGACTTGTGGTTCAGAGAGACGATCTTAGATAATGGGAGTATTCTCTTAGGAACTGCCGCTTACATGTTCTCCACGTGGATGGCGCTTCCTGTCCTGCAGTCACTGGCGTCTTCTCTCGCTGTCTGTGTGTCATGTCAGGGGTGGAGACCAGATGAGATGCCGTCACCCCCGGCTGTGGACTGGCACCTCAGATTCCCCATCGAGCTTTGCCCTGGAAGTCTCCTGGCTGTTCCATGAGATTCCACGTTGCTTTTTCCAGCACTGCGCTGGTTTGAGTGAGCTGATCTTCCGCAGTGCCAGAACTCTGGGCTGGTCAATATTTCTTCTCCCTGGTGTGCTGGGCTGGCAGGGATCTGAACCCCCAGGTAAGCAGCCACTGTGTTCCATTCAACCATTCTGACTTCTTCGGTCTCGTCCTAGGAGAATTTAGCCTTCAGGAGGTCTCGGATAAGCACATATACCATGGTGACTGGGATGGAGTAGGGAGCAGTGTGTGAGCACAGATGGGCTCTCAAAATGCAGCCCTCGGACAGCTGGGGAATTACATCTGGTTCTGCGATCTGACCGTGATGTTCCCCTTCAGTCTCCCTGGCTTATTCCTTCTCCTTCTATGACTCACATCTCCCCAAGCCTCTTGTAGTGCCTGGTCTCCTCGTGATTACCTGAGAGGAGGTAATCACACACAGGCACACACTCAGGCACACATAGGCAAACACACACAGACACACACTCAGGCACACACATAGACGCACGTGCAAACACACAGACGCACACACAGGTTCAGGCACACACAGGCACTCACAGTCACACACACAGGTACACATGTAGAGGCACGTACACAGGTGCACACACATACACATGCCTAGAGTAAATGCAACATCCAAACTGAGACTGAAGACTAACAGCCAACCTGTTCATTATCTTGGAGAAATTCCATTACTTATCTATAAGTAAATGCAGGTGCATTGAGCAAAGCAGTTGGTGGCCCACTCAAGCTTGGCCACCTGCTTAAAGGAAACACAGAATGGCCCTCTGTTCCTCCCTCGCCACATCCCCCTTTCACAGAAAAAATGTCACTGTGCTTCCCTCATGTGAGAGCTGTCTTCACTCACTGGGGTGCTTTGCCCACTCTTCCTTCTTACATCTAGAGTTGGTCTGTGGCCATGGAAGTCTCCAAGAGCTGCTGTAATAAAGTACCACATACCAGTGCTGTAAACAACGGACTTTATTCACTCACAGTTCGGGAGGCCAGAGGTCTGAATCCAAGTGGTTGCAGGGCCCAGCTCTCTGAGGCTCCTCAGGACCCTTCCTTGATTCTGCCTGGCTTCTGATGCTTGCCACAATCCTTGGCTTTCTTGGGCTTGCAGCTTCATTACCCCCTTCCTTATGTGCTATGATGTCTGGTATGTGTCTCTGTGCCCAAAGCCCCTCTCCTTATAAGGACGCCGATTGAATTGAATTTAGGGCTCACCCTTTTCTGGTATGACCCATCTTAACTTGATTGCATCTGCGAAGACCCCTTTTCCAAAAAAGGTCACATTCACAGCTTCCTAGTGGATAAGTGGGGGGCACTATTCAACATCGCACATGGGTAAAGAAATAAATTTTAAAAAATGAGATGCTATGATGCCCCATGATCATATCAATGTACACAGCTATGATTTAATAAAAAAAAAAATTAAGCCATTAAAGATAATAGAAATGTCAAAAACAAAAAAAAAAAAAAAGAAAAAAAGAAAAACAGAAAAAAAAAATGAGATGCTTTGGTAAGCTGTCTGCAAGCAGAGAGGATTTCATGGGGACTCAAGAGACCCCTCTTGACTGCTAAGCAGTCCAGAGTAAGATGGTCAGAAAGTAAGGTGACAGATGGGTCTCAAGGCAGCTGTGCCCAGGCCACCTCCTTCCGTGACCTCAGGTTGGGAGTACGGGCCATGGCAGGAAGTTCACAAAGCTCCGGATCCTCTGCTCACCCCTCAGGTCTTTGCTCTCTCAGGACCTCGTGCTGGCAGCTGAAATGCTGCAACACCTTTGCCCTCGGAAGAAGCAGGGAGCCTCTCCGTCTAGCAGAGGAGCAAGTGAGAAAATCTGACATCTGACACCCAGATGGTAATAACACCTAGGAGGTGACGGTCCCAGAACAATCAGCTGAGGGGAGCCTGTGATGGCTGCAGTCCACCAGCTGAAAGGCAGTGAGCAGGTCGGCAGGGAGGTGGACCCTTTCAGAGGCTACTGCACTGTAATTCCTCCCCGGGAACACACCTTCAGTGGTAGGGTTAGAACCTGTTACTAGGTACATGAGCTGGCATTGTAGTCACAGGACAGTGTGCCTTGTGTCAGCTGAAGAAATGCCAAATATTTTAAAGTCCACTTTCCTGCTCTGTTTGGCACTAAATTTTCTTGTTCCTCTCAATTACATCTAACAGGAACAGTAATGCATTCCAGATGCCCAAATCAGAACAGGTGACCATAATTTCAAGGAACTCTGTGTTGTGTTATATATTTTCCCTTAATTTATTGAAACTGTGTATAATCTTTGAAAATGACATTTAATAATAAATAAGCACGATACTTCCATGTGAAGTTAAGGAGTAAACTGCATGAAAGGAATGTCCACAGAATGGTGTTTGTTTCTAGAACCACATTTATCATTTTAAGGGGAGCCAGAGTAGGAAATAACATTTCACAACATTTCGCATTTTCATGCTGATGTAGTTGAAACAGAACTCTGAAAATACAATACTTTTATGAAACACATTTTGATTCTTATCTCTATATTTTATTTTTTTAAATGTTGGCCATGGCCTATTAAATTGATTTCATAGCCTGCAGCATTCATGTACTTGAACAATTTTTGTTCTAGAGTCATCATAATATTCACCATATTGGTGTCTCCCCTTTTTAAATAATTCCCAGGGCCCAAAACTGAGGGTAAAGGGAAGTAAAAAAAAGGTTTAGGTATGCTTTTTAAAAAAATCAGATTCATAAATTCATAACGAGACACACCTTCACGTGTTATTTTCTTCCAGTGGAATTTTCTAAGGCAGATCACAAAGAATTAAAGGGTCATCTTGGGTGTGATTTCTTCTTTCTCCAGTTCAGCAGAAGTTGAAGAAGCAACGGAAGCTCAGGTACCTGATGTCTTCCTGAGCACCCAGCACTCTGGGATCAGCATTCCTAAGCTCTGTCTGAACTTGTAGAAAAGGATAAAACTTTCACTAGTACCACAGTGTGTGCCTTGGCATTGGGGACTTTTGTAGGTGACATGAGCTTGACCAATACCATATTTATTCACAGGAACATGAAATCTAGAACATAATCCAGCCTCCTGCCATCCATCCACCCACCCATCCATCCATCCACCCATCCATCCACCCATCTATCCATCTATCTATCCATCCATCCACCTGTCCATCCATCTATCCATCTATCCATCCATCCATCCATCCATCAATCCATTCATCTGGCCATCCATCCATCCATCCATCTATCCATCCATCCATCCACCCATCCATCCGTCCATCCATCCATCCATCCATCCATCCATCCATCCATCCATCCATTCATCCATCCATCCATCCATCAATCCATTCATCTGCCCATCCATCCATCCATCTATCCATCCATCCATCCATTCATCCATCCATCAATCCATTCATCTGCCCATCCATCCATCTATCCATCCACCCAGCCAACCATCCATTTAGCAAACCTTCATTGAGCAGCTACTGTGTGCTGGGAGGCCCTAAAGCAGGCACTAGAGAAAGAATAAAGTTTAAAATATGGTTTCTTATTTTGAGAATTTCCCTTTCTTGCAGAGGGGACAGAGGCACAAATCAACAATCTTATTTCAAAGCTCTAAGAGGTCTATTGATCAGAACCCTCTGTCTAATTAAGAAGTTATGAGAACACGATATCCCTAAAACATGTGGGATGTTAATTAGGAGACTTCGCAAAAATATCTACAAATGGTTTCAGAAGCAAGGGTATGGTTAAGTCTGTACTTTAACAAGAAATGTTTTTGCTCTGTCATTTCTTGCGATGATAGCATTGCTAGTGCTGTTTAGCTTTTCATAGTGTTTTTGGTTTGGAGGAAAAAAACTGATGGAAATTCAATAGTTCTATTGCAACACTTCCTGTTTAAATTCTTGTGAATCTTCCAAATACTTTCTCTCAGCACATTTATTCCTTCAGATATTTTACTGTCAGCATTTTGGAGATAGCTGCCTTTTTAATTCTGGTCTTGGCACTGTAGAAAAGTGGCTTGATCAAGAGAAGTGCTACATTTCTTCCCCCAGATTGAACTGCCTAAGATCGCCTTCTTACTGATACTTCACCTTGATCTTAGCACTTCAGGGTTTTCAAAGTGCTTTCCTGTCCATTATCTTAATTAATTCTCTTAATTACTTGATGGGATAGGTTGGCAAGTATTTTTACTAACATTTTTATTAGCACTACTGAAGTAATACATGAGGAGGACAGAAAGAAATCCTGTAATAAGAAGGTTATGGAATTAAAAAGTTTGCTGTTTCTACACTCCTCTCTGGACCACTCCTCAGAGGTTGCCGTTGTCAACTGTTTCTACTTCACTTCTTATGGTATTTATCTCCATAATATCAAATAATACCATAGGGACATTTCTTGATTTATCAGACTTCAGTAGAATCTAGTGATTTCTTTCTATGTAAGATGAGAAATTTCGCTTATTTATATTATCTTTCTCTCTCTTTTACATTTTTTGTTGTATATTTATTTTGTGGTTTTTATTTATTTATTTTTTTTATTACTAAATAATAGCTGTGTACATTAATGTGACCATGGGGCACCATACACTGGATTTATAGACCGTTTGACACATTTTCACCACACTGGTTAACATAGCCTTCCTGTCATTTTCCTAGTTATTGCGTTAAGACATTTATATTCTACATTTACTAAGTTTCACATATACCCTTGTAAGATGCACCGCAGGTGTAATCCCACCAATACCTCTCCCTCCCCCTTCCTCCCCCCTCCCTCCCCTCCCTTTCCCCCTTCCCCCTATTCTTAGGTTATAACTGGGTTATAGCTTTCATGTGAAAGCCATCAATTAGTTTCATAGTAGGGCTGAGTACATTGGATACTTTTTCTTCCATTCTTGAGATACTTTACTAAGAAGAATATGTTCCAGCTCCATCCATGTAAACATGAAAGAGGTAAAGTCTCCATCTTTCTTTA
>CAUYPK010049185.1:0-23668 GCA_963574355.1 Loris lydekkerianus | reverse complement strand
GTGGTGGGTTTGAACCCAGCCCAGGTCTGCTAAGCAACAATGACAACTGCAACCAAAAATATGCTGGGCAGTGGGGTGGGCGCCTGTACTCCTAGCTACTTGGGAGGCTGAGGCAAGAGAATTGCTTAAGCCCAAGAGTTTGAGGTTGCTGTGAGTTGTGATGCTACAGCACTCTACCCAGGGTGACAGTTTGAGACTCTGCCTCAAAAAAAAAAAAAAAAAAAGTTAAAGCTGGCTTTAATATTCAAATGCAGGCCTGGCATGTGGCTCAAGCCTATAATTCTATCAGTCTGGGAGGCCTAGGTAAGAGGACTGCTTGAGCTCAGGACTTCAAGATCAGCTTGAGCAAGAGTGAGACCTTGTCTCTACCAAAAACAGAAAAACTAGCCAGGCGCTGTGGCAGGCCTATGGTCCCAGCTACTCAGGAGGCTTAGGCAAGAGGGTTGCTTGAACAAAGATTTTGAGGTTGCTGTGAGCTATGACATCATGACACTCCACCTGAGGGCAGAGTGAGACTCTGTCTTTAAAAAAAAAAAAAAAAAAAAGGATGGCGGTGCCTGTGGCTCAGTGGGTAGGCCACCAGCTCCATGGACCGAGGGTGGCAGGTTCAAACCCGGCCCTGGCCAAACTGCAACAAAAAAATAGCCAGGCGTTCTGGCGGGCACCTGTAGTCCCAGTTACTCAGGAGGCCGAGGTGCGAGAATCGCCTAAGCCCAGGACTTGGAGGTTGCTGTGAGCTGTGTGATGCCATGGCACTCTACCAAGAGTGATAAAGTAAGACTGTCTCTATTAAAAAAAAAAAAAAAAGGAAAATGAAAACGGCTTGCTGCCTGTACTACAGTGGTTATGGCGTCAGTCACATATGCCGAAGGTGGCAGGTTCAAACAGGGCCCGGGCCAGTTAAACAACACCAAATTCCAACAAAAAATGGCTGGGTGTTGTAGCGGGTGACTGTAGTCCCAGCTACTTAGGAGGCTGAGGTAAGAGAATCACTTAAGATTGCTGTGAGCCATGCCTCCATAGCACTTTACTAAGGGGAACATAATGAGACTGTCTCAAAAAAACAAACAAATAAACAAAAAAAACCCAAAAACAAATGCAATTAAAGTGTGTGAACAAGTTTTTATTCTTTTATGTATAAATATAAAACTTTCTGTTTTTTTTTTTTTTTTTTTTGACACAGAGCCTCAAGCTGTCACCCTGGGTAGAGCGCTGTGACATCATAGCTCACAACAACCTCCAACTGCTGCGCTCAAGTGATTCTCATGCCTCCACCTCCCAAGTAGCTGGGACTACAGGCGCTCACCACAATGCCCGGCTATTTTTTTGGTTGTAGCTGTCATTGTTGTTTGGCGGGCCCAGGCTGGATTTGAACCCACCAACTCAGATGTATGTAGCTGGCGCTTTAGCTACTTGAGCCACAGGTGCTGAGCCAACTTTTTAATTCAAGATACAGAGAAGACAGCTGATGTGTTAGCAAAAAAAAAAAAAAAAAGTACTACTTAAGCTACTACTTCTCTTACACTCTAAAGTATCTCCTTCTAACTTCTAAGAATCTGATGCAAAGATGCACATCCTACAATTTCTTTTAAATGTATATTAATGTAAATCTACACAACTTAGTACTAAATTCTTGTGTCAAGACCTTTTAACTGGCTTTGGAAAAAGAGATGGATTATTAAAAACCAGTCAAAAGGAGAGCAGAGAGAGAAAGGAGGAGGGTGAGGTGGGGAAAGCACAGAGAAGAAAGGAGGGAGGGGGTGGGGCCTTGGTGTGTGCCACACCTTTTGGGGGCAAGACATGATTGTAAGAGAGACTTTACCTAACAAATGCAATCACTATAACCTGGTTTCTTATATCCTCAATGAATCTCCAACAATTAAAAAAAAAAGATAAAAGTACACACCATTGAAAAAATGAATAAAATACGGGAGGCACATGTGGCTCAGTGAGTAGGGCACCGGCCCCATATGCTGAGGGTGGCGGGTTCAAACCCAGCCCCGGCCAAATTGCAAAAAAAAAAAGAAAGAAAGAAAGAAAGAAAGAAAAAATAAATAAATAGTCAAAAAAGGCTTGGGCCCTGGCACCTGCAGGTCAAGCGGCTAAGGCACCAGTCACAATACCCTGAGCTAGTGGGTTCGAATCCAGTCCAAACAATGATGGCTGCAACAAAAAAATAGCTGGGCGTTGTGCCAGGTGCCTATATTCCAGCTTCTTGGGAGGTAGAGGCAGGAGAATCGCTTGAGCCCAGGAGTTGAAGGTTGCTGTGAGCTGTGATGCGACAACTTGAGGCTCTGTCTCAGGGACAAAAAAAAAAAAGACTCAGCACCGTAGCACAGCAGTTATGGCATCAGCCACATACACCGAGTCTGGTGGTTTTAACCCCAGCCTGAGCCAGCTGAACAATGACAACTGCAACAAAAAATAGCCAGGCGTTGTGAGAGATGGCCTATAGTCCCAACTACTCGGGAGGCTGAGGAAAGAGAACTGCTTAAGCCCCAGAGTTTGAGGCTGCTGTGAGTTGTGACACCACAGCACTCTACCAAGGGCAACAAAGCGAGAGTCTGAAAATGTCAGTCAAAAAGCTATCCAAGTAAAAATGGTAAGTTATGATATTATGCTGCCTCTTATTAAAAGCAATGAAAAATAAGGAAAAGAAGTAAAATTAAAATATCATCTATAACTAGCAAATTGTGGTACATGTACACCATGGAATACTATGCAGCCTTAAAGAAAGATGGAGACTTTACCTCTTTCATGTTTACATGGATGGAGCTAGAACATATTCTTCTTAGCAAAGTATCTCAGGAATGGAAGAAAAAGTATCCAACATACTCATCCCTACTATGAAGCTAAATTGCAGCTTTCACATGAAGGCTATAACCCAACTATAGCACAAGACTACGGGGAAAGGGCCAAGGAAGGGGAAGGGATGGGGGAGGTTTAGGTGGAGGGAGGGTAATAGGTGGGGCCACATCTATGGTGCATCTTAGAATGGGTACAGGCGATTGCACTAATGTACACAGCTATGATTTAACAATAAAAAATAAATAAATAAAAAAACACAACAACATATTCTCCAATATTGCTCATTCAGAAATTTTTATTTTGCAGTTTATCTGTTTTGCTACAAAAAATACTTTTTTCTTTTTTATTCTAGATAGTTTATATCTACTCAAGTCCAATTTTGTTTTAGATTGGAACCATGATTTCTCTATAGAGTAGTATAAATTCTATTTTAGAAATACAACCTAACCGACATAAAATTCAGTACCCTGACTTACTATCTGTGTGACTTTGATTACGGTGATGAGCATCCCTGAGTCTAATATAAGAATAGTACCTTCTTCCTAGGTTGTTGTGAGGATTAAATGAGACAATCAAGTAGTGATTGCTAGCTAATTTCAATCTCTGAAGGGTTGACAGACCAGTAGCCATGATGATCAAGTACTTAAACAAGTTTATCACTTCTATAAGTCCTCCGTTTATTTTCTTTCTAATAAGCCACCTTCCTCCATTCCATCCACAGAAGTAGAAATTCACAATAAGTATGCTTTGTGTATCCTTTTTTATCCCTAAGCATGAATTCTTCCTTCAGAATTTAAATAGCATTTCTAGATTGCTTCTGACTGAATGGTGTCCTTTAGGTTAGTGATTTATCTGGCCTTTTTCATTTCTTTTCACAGCCTATGAAACATTCTTCTTTTTGCATGTGGTTCCTTAAGTTGGCTGGAGATTTGACCCTTCATTTTAGTTTATCAAAAATTCCTAACCAGAGGGGATGAGCACCGAAAGCTAGAACACGCTGGGATGAAACATCTGTTCTTGGACTTTTCATCTCTGCAGCTTGCTGGTAATTGCTAAGTTCTCCCTTCTGCAACAATTATCCCCTCATTCCTATCCCTACTCCAACCTCACCCCCCATTTAATTATCAGTTCTAGAATTAAATGGTTTGCTTCTCTTGCTGTTATCATGGCCACAGTTGCCTGCACCTGCCACTGGGTGAACACTGGCCCTTTCAGAAGAGGCCATGGCAGCTGCTGGCTCCACAAAAGCCAGGGAGCAAACCAATGTTTACCTGTCTGGGGAGAGAAGTTTCTGTTCATTTTACCGTAGGCACTTTTCTGGCAAGCTTCAGCTCAACTTTCTTCTCAAACTGCTTGTTGACATCAATAAAGAAAATTAAAAAAAAAACGTTCTAATAAAAATGCCAAATCCTGGTTGGCTTGTCATAAACCTATCCATCAGCTTTACCTATTCTCTGCTAATAGGTTAAGAGACATGAATCTTTATCTCCTGACAAAGACAGGAAAATGTAAAGATTAGAAGCATAGAATTTTAAGCCTGATAGATCTGAGTTCTAATGGTCATGACTTAGTCATTTAACCTCTTACAGTATAATTTCCTCATAAACAAAAAGGGCATTAGAATAACTATACGTCACTGAGTTGTTTTAAAGCTTTGAAATATATACATGTATAGGTCTAGCTCCTACTTAATGTTCAACACATAGGCAAGTATAATGGTTATTTTTTGGTTAACTATTAATCCTAGAAAACCCTGAAAGTTAGGGCAAAGTTGACAACTTGCTCAGTTTTAACTAGTTCTTGTATGAGTGACAGTGTATCCAGACCAAGATGCATCTAGCAGCCAGGAGCAGCTGGGAAATGCTTCTCTCCCCGCCTTTCCTGCAATTCTGTTGTTGGTGCTTCCCTCTGCACTGTTTTTCTCATACTTAATCTCACTTCCCTTTAAATAGAATTGGCAGAAGCAGAGGTAAGAGAACATGTACTTACCAAAAAAACAAAATACTTTTCCACTTTACAACCGCATTACAACCTATGGTAGTGCTGCTAACGACTAGGGGGGATTTATATAAGAAAGTGTTTTCTTCTCTGAAACCTCTGCTTGTGGATAAGAATTTTTTTTTTTTTTGTATGACCTGTAATTACTCATGTTTAGGTACTGAGTCCAAATAAGAACAGGAACATGAATTTCACCAATGGCCAAAACCTCAACATTTAGAATATCCCATTTTTATTTCAATCTTTGGTCACTTTTGTTAAAATTCTGAAGGCACCTAAGATCTAATTTGAAGAAAACGTGCACTTATTCACTCTCAACTTCATACATCTTGAAAAAAAAAAAAAGGAAAAACAAACAAAAACTCCACCAGCACGTACTTCCAGCATCACTTACAGATATGCTGTAGGTTTCTGGATGCAGAGGTGAATGCAGTTCAGCCACATAAAGCTTACAATAAAAAGGAAAGGACCCTTGGAAGCTGTTAGGCAAATAGAATTACTAACCTCTTACCTGCCTCTCACTGGAACAAGAAGCAAGAAGATACTTAAGACCAGCAGGTTTCTCCCAAAATGAAAAGACACCACAAACAATTTTGCTGTGGCTGCCCATATGTAAGAAACCATACAAAGGACATAAATACAGACTGGAGTTTCATCACTTCCTAAAATCTATGCTGTTTAGTGCCAGTACAAAATGGCTATAAAGACAAACAAGAAGAGAAGTAGGCTGCAGCCAAATTCTTTAGCAATGGCATTAATTTAGAGACCAATGGGGCGCTCTTTCATGTTAATTCAATTCTTTGATCATCTTTTAAGTAAAGTATCTATACCTTAAACATATTTGGAAATTGTTGGTGCTTTACTATTGCTTTTCTCCATAAATTGGGAAGGAACTAGTAAATATAGCAGGTCCTAGAATAAAACTATTTTGTCCAACATTGTCTCATAATAACACAGATGAAAAAAGAAAAATCAATTCCCACCCAAGGCCACTGTGTGCGGTCTACACATTCTCTCCATGTCTGCACGTGTTTTTTCCAACTATTCAGTTTTCTTCACATCCCAAAGATATGAACTGTTGTGTCTAAACTGTCTCAGTCTGAGCGAGTATGGGTGTTAGTGTGTCCTGTGATGGAATGCATACTATCCATGCCTGGTTTCCATCTCAGGCCCTAAGCTGTTGTAAGAGGCTCGGGCCACCTAAGACTCTAAACTGGAATAACTAGATAAATTATCACCTTACTTGTTTTTATTAGTCTTTCTTAAATCTTTCTGAACTCTTTGTATCAACTAGCCTATAGTAGAACTGGTTTTGTCATATATCATTTCACTTAAAGCCTCAGTTTCCAAGAACCTATTGATGTTAAATGACGATTTACTCTACTTTCCAAACTTGATTTTAAATTAGAGCAAGGTAGGAGCTCTCCAAATAGATCACAAATCAAATAGACAATTTCTTTTTACAACTACTTTATCTCACTTGTTTTTTTTGCATCTAAAAGAGCAAGCCCCAAAGGAGTATACTATCAATGCTTCACAGCATATTTCAAGTATAATATGGAAAGACAGGAAATTTTGATGGGGAAACTTGAGCACAAAGCAAGAAAATTATTTATTCATAATAAATTACGAGATGTGACTAGAGGAAGAAACCTATAAGACTCAGAAATTTGTCCATTTCTTCTACAATGAAGCAATGTTGTAGTCAAGAAGTAAAGTATAACAGAAAGTAGTAACAACTTTTGATGCCTCAACATGGCATACCAGGCCCTTTATAAGCTAAACTAAACCCACCTTTTAGCCTGAGCCAGTCCAGTCATGCAGTTCCTCACCACTGCCTACACAGCACATGTGTTTTCACTCCTCTGAGCCTTTTAACTGGCTGAGCTCTCTGCTTGGACTGCCTTCCTATCCTTTCCATCTGAAAAAAATGTGTATCTAACCATTTGATCTGTCTAGGTCCAGAAGAAATGCTTCTTCCTGCTCCCCCTCCCCCCTTTTTTGAGACAGTTTTACTCTGTCACTCTGGGTAGAGTGCTGTGGCAGATCATACCTTACAGCAACTTAAATTCTTAGGCTCAAGTTATCCTCTTGCTTCAGCCTCCTGAGTAGTTAGGACTACAGAATTTCACCACAATGTCTGGCTATTTTTAGAGACAAGGTCTTACTCTTGCTAAGGCTGATCTCAAACTCCTGAACTCAAGTAATCCTCCTGCCTTGGCCTCCCAGAGTGCTATGATTACAGGCACAAACCACTGCACCCGGCCTGAAATGCTATCTTTTCTGATTCTTTATTCTGATGTAGTTCTACCCTATCTACACCCAACTATTTAGAGAATCAAAATAGGAGTTAGGAGTTTACACTCTGGAGTCAGACTACTTGAGTCTAAAAGCCTGCTCTACCACTTTTTAGTGGTATAATCTCATGAATGTATTAATATAACCTCTCTGAGTTTTCTCATTTCAAGTAAGAAATAAAGATAACATAATTAGCCACTTATTAGGACCATTGTGAGATATAAACAGTATAAGTAAATGTTTAAAATACTTCCTTATACATAGCTGGCACTCACAAATTGCTTCTTTGTAATAATTTTATCAGAATTATTATACTGTACCTAAATATTAAAATAAAATTTTTTATTTATATAATACTCTTTTTCAAACTAGACTTTTAGATCTTTAAATGCACGAACAAAATTTTAGTCATTTTCATATCGCTGAGACCTAGTGATATGGTTTGGATATTTGGCCCCTCCAAATCTCATGTTGAAATTTGATCTATAGTGTTCCATGTGGGGCCTGGTGGAATCTATAATGAATGGCTTGGTGCCCTCTCCATAATAATGAGTGAGTTCTCACTTTATTATTTCACTGGAGAACTGGTTCTTTAAAAGAGACTGGCATCACCTCCTCTTTCTGTTGCTCCTGCTCTTTTCATGTGTCACACCTGCTCCCCCTTTACCTTCCACCTTGATTGGAAGCTCCCTGAAACTCTCACCAGAAAGCAGATGCTAACACCATGCTTCTCACACGGTCTGCAGAACTGTGAGCCGAATAAACCTCTTTTCTTTATAAAAATTACCCAGCCTCAGGCATTACTTAATAGCAGCACAAAACAGACCAACAGGCCTAGCATAGGACCTGGTACACGTTATGCATTCTAAGGTGTTTGCTGAACAAATGAATGAAAGAATTGCTCTGCAATCTTTCCTGTCTGAAATGTAAGGGAATAGAGCTATTAGAGGCAAATGTTATCCTAATAAGCCATGAGGTCAAATATATAAACAAGGTTAGCCTGTCAAGTATCATAAATACTATACTGGCAAACAAAAGCTGATTCAAGTAGAACCAAAGTATGCAAAGTGACATCCAGGCCCCTTTGCTTAGCATTATGAAGCCAAAAAAGCAGGTAGATGTATGTTAGAATTCAGACTGCTCCTAGTCAGCATTTTTAGCAAAATTTTCTAGCAGTGAATAGATTCTCTTGTTAATATACCAACATTCCCAAAATAAATTTGCTTGTGACTCTCACAGGCAAATTTCTAAAAATCAATTACTTTAGCAAGGAGGCTTGCTTTTGGTATAGAAAGGCAGCACAATGCATAGCAAGGCTTCATCTTTCATCTGGCTAACACAGGAGATAAACCATCCACATCAGCATGGACAATCCAAAGTCAGTGCAGTTTCCATCAGAGAGAAATGCGAAAGTTAAAAGACTGTTTATGTTCAGGTCTGACTTAAATGCTGGAGCCCCACTCTGCATAATAAGCAGCCTTGACAGTTTCATTCCATGTCACAAGTATCATGAGCATCTTCTTTGGCTTCCAGACAGGCCTCCAGAAATGAACCAATGCAACAATCATATCAAGGATTTGTAATCATGAAAACAAAAGAAACCTAAGGGTATCATTGCTTAGTCCTCTTATTTCTACAACCCAGGTAGTCAGAGAAATGCCATTATCTTAGGAACATATGGTTATTCATTTAGAGAGGGGAAAAGAATACCTAGCATACAATCTCCAGATAATTTTTAAAGAAACAAAACTGAAAAGATTAAAAAAAATCTCTGCCAAATTATACAATCTATATGCAGATTCTTTTCACTCCATACCTGATACAAGACTTGTAATCCTCTGAACAATTACAATAAAAAAACTCAGTGAAGGTAGGGGTGGGGGGTCATGAGGCTAGTATTTACATGGAAATAAAATAAGGGTACCAACAGATTAAATGACTTGCCCAAGGTCACACAGTTAGTCACAGGCAGATCCAAAAATAGAAACTAGGTCTGCTGACTCCCCTTCAGCTCCTACTCCTTCAAAACATGCTTCCTGTTTAATCACAGAATCAGCATGGGTCAGATTCACACTGATCTCAGCAGGAGCTTTTTGCCTGAATCACATGGAGCTTTGAAGATGAAAAATTCTACAGAAGTTCCAAGTATGGCTGTTACTATTAAAAAGCCATTTTCCCTCTTAGTTTAAAAAAAAAAAATCACAGAAAACCTCAAATCAAAATTTAATTCTGATCTTGCTCTTTCTCTGAACACAAGAGTTTAAGAGTCTTTCTCTCTCTGACTTCCTCCCACAACACAATAGCTTTCATGCCAATAGATCCTATTGCCACCCCCTCTCCTCAAATACATATTACTTCTCAGCAGGCTCCAGCAGGAGTAAAAAAGGAGCCAATCTGTGAGGGAGCAAACACAAGATCTCCTGTAATAGCATAGAGAAGACAGAAAATTGCTGCCAAAAGTGTAAATTGCTTTTATGCTCAGAAAAAAGAAATCACTCTGAGCTTCAAAGACACCCTCTTAAAAGGTGACACGATAGTAGTTAATACCCATGTTCTATACGTTAGGACTTTTGTTCTTCCACACACTCCGAGAATCCTTGCCAGCTCCATGACTGTATCATGCATGTGACAAGTCAGCTACCAGATGGAGAAGCAACAGGAAGCTATTCTGTGAGGTCAAAGGAAAGCTTGGCTAGCTGCTCCTCAGGGATAGCAGCTGACCCTCTACAAGGTACTTTGTGAGACTGAAACCAAGAAATATCCCTTTATAATGACAAAAGCTAAGGAGGGGGAAGCAGCTTGCAGAAAACAGAGACCACAGCAATTTAATATCTAAGCAATTGTAAGAACTCCCAAGTTTGAGGAAAAGACCTAAGTAATCTATTTGAGGATTATCTGAATCCTTATGGCTTTCATATAGGGTCACAGAGAGAAGTATGCTGGCCTTGTGGAGACAGTCCAAATGGTGTTTAAGGGCATTTGGTGGTTGAGTCCTAAAGCCAGACAGATTCAAGTCCCAGCTCAACCACTTACAAGCCGTGTGATCTAAGGCAATTTCCTCATTTGGCAAGTAGGATAATCATAAGGTTTGCATAAGGATTAAATGTGAATATACACAAGCACTTTGGACATAATAAACCTTCAATAAATGGTAGCTGTGATTATTATTATTATTATTGACAGGATAACTACACAATAAAATTCAGGGCAAGGAACAGACATGATTGAAAGCACAGTATTTGGTCCCCTCATATCAACTGCTTGGGAAATCAAAACATAAAGAAGAAGGAAGATGGGGAGACTTCAGCTGGTAAAAAGGGAGGAATAAAGAAGCACATTTCCATAGGACAAGAATTATTCTTTGTTCCTTCAGCCTAATTACCCTTCAAATGTAGTGCCTACTTTCCTCAACAGGATATTGTAAATGTGCTACAAAATACAGCAAAGTTACTATCATTATATACTTTAAAGTCTACCTTTATCTGAAGGTTACAGGCAGGAAATGATATAGCTGGGAAGGGAGATGGGACTCTTACAAAATAAGATCTTCAAAGCCCAGGCTAAGATAGAGATCCCTTTTTTGTGCTGCTCCTTGGCTGTCCACATTTCATGGAGAATTAAAAGGCCACAAATGTCACTCTCCTTCAATTCTGAGAAAAGACCCAGCAGCAATAATGTGATCTTACCTGGGTCCTTCCTCATCGCCCTGAAAGACAAACAGAAGGAAACAGCATTAGAAATCATTGTTAGTACAGACAGATTTAGATTTCTTTCCCCCTGTTTCTCTCAACCTGAAAGCATAGATTGTGCATTTACTGTAACAGAGATGATCCAATGGACATCTAAGGGCTAATACAAGGGCCAAAATAATCCTATGTTCAAACTGCACAGTGGAGATGAACTGATAATTTTCCCTTGCATTCACACGGAAGTGAACTCACAGACCTAGGAGGCCTAAATAATAGCTTTGCTTTTTTATTTGTAAGGCTGGCAGTATTTAGTTCTGAGCAAACTGAGAGCCCCAAAATAACAGCAGGTCTTAGGCAAAAGCTGACCACGTCTAAAAGCATCAAGCTGTTTCCTTCAAATACTCATGTCTGGCTTGGTCTAGCATTTTTTCCTCTAAACATGAACACAGAAACTCTAACATAAGGTACACCATGGGCACTGAATCGGGACTCTAATCCAAACTCTATTACTTATTACCTATTTACCCTTAGGCAAGTTGATTAATTAATCTAGACCTTGGTCTTCTCCCTTGTAAAAGGATATTCTGGAATTTACTGATCCACATCATTCTTCAGTCAAACAATGGATTTTCTCTTTTTCTTATCCACTAGTTACAAAAACAATGAGTAAATGTTATTTTCCCAGGGATCTCATTCTCTCAATCTAACTTATCAGTACTGATCATAGCAGACTCCTTTAGCCCCTTCTATGAGCAAATGAAATTATTCTAACGACTTTCAAGCCCTTCCGAAGGTACCTCACTTATCCTTTTGGTGACAGAGTATCTTTTATATCCTCCTCCTTAGCAAAGGAGAATGTACCTTCTATATCTACTCCCAAGGGCAGTGATTTTCAACAGGTATGCCACAGCACGCTGGTGTACTCTGAAATTTTTTAAAAATAATTATTTTTGAAAGAAGTTCAAAGCACAGTAAGTATATTCTATTTTTTACTCTTTTTTTCTGATCAACGTAATTTAAGTGTGCTGTGGAAGATTAACTATAGGTTCAAGTGTGCCATGAGATAAAAAATAAAAGTTGAAAAACACTACCCTAGCGAATGAACAAATGGATGAATGGTTTCTACTGGCCCAAAGCAGAATAAGCTTTGGAGTAAGACACTCTAGGTACAAATCTTGATTCCATCACCTTCCTACTACATTACCCTGCTTAAGTTATTTTGCTTCTCTTAACCTAAATTTCCTAATTTGCAAAATGGGGTAATAATTATCTCTGTACCATAGGATATGTAGGAGGATTGAATAAAATAATACGTATAACCAGCAGAGTGCCAAGATGCATTTCAAGGTTATTTATCTATATTGTAGCAATTCAGTATGATTCAGCTATTATATGTAGGTGCTAAATAAGGATAAAAGATACATAACCCACAATGATTTAACTTTCTAGGAGCTCCCCATCAGGAGTAGGGGAAACAGGCACATAGAAAGTGAAATACAACTAATATGTGAAAGATTCTACCAAAGACATAAAATGCTCTGAGAGTGAGAAGGTAAGTTATGTGCATTATCTCTTTTGGGAAAGTGGCAAGAGTTTCACAGAGAAGATGACATTTATATTGTCACTTGAGGGAAAAATAGGATTTTCCCAGGCTGGCAACAGAAAAAAGTGGGAAGGCACTGAACAAGGAAGAGCAAAGACATGGCAGTTTTAAAAAATGCATTGTTAGTAATTTCCAGGGTGCCTGTGGCTCAATGGGTAAGGCACCGGCCCCATATACTGAGGGTGGCGGGTCTGAACCCTGCCATGGCCAAACTGCAACAAAAAAATAGCCGAGCGTTGTGGCGGGTACCTATAATCCCAGCTACTCGGGAGGCTGAAGCAAGAGATATGCCTAAACCCAGGAGCAGGAGGTTGCTGTGAGCTGTGACGCCACAGCACTCTACCAAGGGCAATAAAGTGAGACTCAGTCTCGGAAAAAAAAAATTGTCTAGGACAGTGTTTCTCACTGATGTATTTTCATTGTTACAAAGGGGTCGCAACCCACAGGTTGAGAACCACTGGTCTAGGAGAACCTTATGGAAAAAAGTATCTAAACTTTCTCCCATGATTTATAAGTCTTCCTCATAATTATATACCTTGGTGCAAGGATTAAGAGATGGAGTTTCTGAGTTATAAAAACTTGGTTTCAGATGGTGGTTCATTAATCCCAACAGGGATGCTTTTGGCAATTTACTTAACTTTTCCAAGGTTTAATTTCTTTAATGTGCTCATGGAAATCCTAATTCTTACCTCAAAGGATAACTATATGAATTAAAATAAATGAGAAAATCTGTGTAAAACACTAAGCAAGTGTCTATTACATTGCAAGTGTTCAGCAAATGGCAGCCATTATTGTGCTTTTCCTGAATTGTTAATAACATTTCTAGGGGAAAATGGGGAAAGGACATAAAAGAAAGGCACAAGATTTTGCTATATGTTCATCCATTTCTGCTGCTTACAGATGTAGGTTTCTTTTCAAAAACAATAGTTACTATCATAAAGCAAGAACATGTACATAAAAATTAGAAAGTCTGAAGAGGTCAGCAGACATTCAGAGGATTGCTAATCTTGCTAGTAAAAGATGTGTATTTGTTGTCCTTGCTACCTGGCATAAACATCCCTTTTCTGAAAGCCTAGCTAATTGTCCTTTAAGGTCAAGCCTCAGTAACAGCTGGAATGGCTTAATCTTTCTTCTGTCCTTCACATCTGTAGTGTTTACCCTTCTAGGCTAGTACTTAAAGAAGAAAATTGACAGCGACAATACCACACAATATCTCCCTCTTTGGGTTTCAATTCCTTGAGAATAGAAACTCTTTTTTTTTTTTAATTTTTATTTAATTTCATCCTACTAATTAACATAGCTTTCACCTCATTTACTTAATCACAGTGTTAAGACATTTGTGTTCAATACTTGACAGATTTGACTTGTACTCTTGCAATATGCTCCATAGGTGTGGTCCCACCATTAACCCTTCCTCTGTTTTGTTTATCTCTCTGTTCAATGCACGTAACACAGCACAGTAAATAATTAAGAAAGAAAAGGAAGCCAGGGAAGATATAAATAGAATTTAGGATTAATTTATAGCCCCATTACAAGTGAATTCTAGTTTCATAGAATATTAGAAGTTAGAGTCTATTACAAACCAACTTCCATTTAAATGACTAATTGGATTAAGCAGTGCTACCAAATCTTTCCTTAAAACATCCTGAATGCTCTTGGTTGACAAACTACACTCTCCGATAACCTCTCTGTTCTATTTCTACCAGTGGAAAAGTCCTTTACCAAGAATCAAGTTTAATTCCCAACCTGTCTGTAACAGTTGGACTTCTTGTTATAATGATACATTTAATTAAACAACACAAAAAAGAGACAAGTTTTGCCTTTGTGCATTGTTACTCTCAGGAAAACTAAGTTCAATGTGTCTACAAATATTTGGTAAAGGTAAATTAAAAATTGCTGTCAATTTTAGTGTAGGTGAAATACACACAAAAGACTAGGAAAAACAAATTATAGAAATCTAACATTCTACACTCAGATTACTTTGAATGGTACTCCCCTCAATATAAGAGACTGAAATTGGACCTTATCCATGGCAGAACATAGGTGTGGTTTAGGCCAGAAATGTGACATTTAATCCCAATTAGCAAGTCTGTATTTTCAAAGAAATTGCCTTGCCTCAGAATCAAAAGAATGTTATGTGCCATGTCTAAAATAAATGCTTAAGGTATGCATGAATCATTTTCAATGATTTCCCCATCCAAACCAACATTTTCTAATATTATCTCACTGCATTTCAGTAGTCTCTTTTAAAATTGGACAAAAGATGAAAATGTTCATGATGTACAAATATTTTTGTAATACTTGACCCTGCCAAAGAATTTTTAAAAAGATATAACTAAATTCATCAAGAGTAGGAAAGCCAGAAAATAAAGCAGAGGGGAACACTTCTCTTAGTTTGTTTCATAAAGCCAATATAACCTTAATGCCCAAACCTGACAATAACATTACAAATACATAAAAATACAGACAGCTATCCCGTAGGAGGTAGACAGGTTGATATCTCTGTGCTCTCCAATTCAGGGTAAAGCACAAAGCAAGCCATCGCTGCAGCATCTTACCAAGACCATTGAAGAAGAAAGGACTCTGGAGGAAACCCAGACAGGGTAAAGTCATCAAGACCATCCCTACATGGAGAATCAGCAGGCATGTGGGCTGAGCTCTTTTGATTATTGATCAGAAGTTATAGGGAAGCTGGTTTCTCGGCCCTGCAGAGATGAAACTTGTTTTCCTCTTTCCCTTTCTAAATCCATTATCTGACAGTTGCTGACAATTTATTACCCTCTTTCCCAACTACACCAATTGCTCTTCCACCCCATCTTCCCACTGGGATTCTTTTTTTCCTATTTTTGAATTTTGACACCTTTGCATTTTTTTTCTCAAATGCTCAGTCTTAGAGATCAATAAAAGGTTTCTGAGGAATCAGAGTGCTGCTGCATTGTCTCAATCTGCTACTTGGTGCATGAGACAAGGTATGCCTCTCCAGGCTTCTCAGACTTTATGTGTTAAAGTTAGTGCAAAGTCTCCTTCTTCCTTCAGTGCTTTCTCCCTTGTTGGCCCCCAGCCTGTGTCAGGGTCCCCCCTCCAAACCCCCTAAAATATCCCTCATGAACAAAGACATGAAACTCCTTAACAAAATAACAGCAAATTAAGCCCAGATAATATATCATGACCAAGGAGGAGTTTATTTCAGAAATCCAAGATTGGATTAATATCATAAAATTAACCACCGTAATCAGCCACTGCAATAATGGAGAAAATCCATATGATTATTTCAGTAGATGAGAAGAAACACTTCCCATTATTCAACATTAGTTCATGATAAAAACCCTCAGCACATTAGGAATAGATGGGTGTGTTCTCGATCTGATAAAAGGCAACTATAAAAAACATCACACTTAATAGGAATGCTTTCCTCAATGCTTTCCTTAGAAGATAAGGAACAAGGCAAAGATGCCCACTTCTACCATTTACATTAGATAATGCACAATAAAAGTCCAAGCCATTGTAATAAGGCAAGAAAAAGAAAAAAAAAAAAAGCATAAAGATTGGAAAAGAAGTAAAACTTTCTGTACTCACAGATGGAATGATTGCCTATGTAGAAAATCCATATAACCACCACTATAAATAATGGGTGAATTTAGCAAGATTACAAGCTGAAGGTCAATATACAAAAACCAACTTTATTTTTATATACTAACATTAAAAAAACTAAAAAATAAAATTTTAAAAGAATTCTACTTTTAATAGCATCAAAATATTATATACCTCAGAATAAATTTAACAAAAACCATTGAAAACCTTTAAATGAAAACTATAAACCCTTCCTGAGTATATAAAATCAGACATGTAAACAGAGACATGTTCATTCATGTTACTGTTCCCCATAGCTAATGTCTTTTCTCAGCTAATGTCTTTTCTCTTTAGCTCCTCTGTCTTCAAGACTTTTTTCTTTGTGATTAGTTTTTAGAAGCTTGACTTTGATGTGTCTAGGTGTTGATTTCTTAGAGTTTATCTTGTTCATTTAGCTTCTTAAATAGGAAAGTTTATGTCTTTCAATCAAATTTTTAAAATACCGAGCTATTATTTCTATAAACATGTTTTTTTCAGTCCCACATTTCTTTTTATATTATGTAATGAAAATATAGTAGATTTTCATTATTGTCTCACAGGTCCCTAAAGGTGAGTTCTATTATTTATTCTTTTTCTTTTTTTTTTAGTACCTTTAACTTTAGTTTATTATTATTATTATTATTATTATTAAATCATAGCTGTGCACATTAATGCAATCATGGGGTATAATGTGCTGGTTTTATAGTTAAATACTATTATTTATTATTTTTCAATGGTTTCTTTTTTTTCATTGTTTGACTGGATCAATACCAATCTATTATCCAATTTACCGAATCTCTGCATCAATTTGCCATTAAGTTATTGTATTTTACAATTATTGTATTTTACAGTTCTAAAATTTTCATTTGGTCCTTTCTCATACCTTCTATTTCTTTGTTGTCCTTGCCTGATTTTCCATTCATTGCCACTGTGTTTGTAATTGCTCATTGAGATATTTTGATGATAGCAGGTTTAAAGTCCTTGTCTGATAATTCCAACATCTGTGCCACTTTGGTACTGTCATATATTATCTTTTCCTCCTTGGAGATGACATCTTATTGGTTCTTGGTATAATGAGTAATTTGTGATCTATATCCTGAACAAACTAAATTATATTATATAAATCTAGTTTCAACTTAAATCTTCTATTTTAGCATACAGTCACCCTATTTAGGTTCAGAACACATGTCCCAAATCACTTTTGTTGACTGTGGTCCCAATGCCAACTTAGTTAACAAAGCCTCTGCAGTGCTATTCTGGTCTGGCCCACTCAGATGTCAGAACTCTACTCAATAGTCTCCACAGAGCTAGCTGGGGAAGTGGAAGAGTACCAACTCATTACTACCTGGAGGGCGTACAAGATGAAGTTCTACCCACTGACTCAGCTGGGGTAGGGTAATGTCTAGTTAATGCAGGGGAAAGAGGGAGGAGTCAGAACTCTACCTGCAGTCTCCAGAAGGTAGGAGTACTACTTCCTTACTGCTATTACAGGGCAAAGTTAAAGTCAGAGTTTCACCAAAAGGTGTTTGGGAGGTGGGCACCACTTAGTACTTAGAGGAGCAGGGACAAAAGCCAAAGTAAGAGTTTTACCCATAAGCTCCATGGAGAAAGAAAGATACCTCCTTACTGCAGGAGAGGATATAAAACAAGTTTTACTCCACTGCTGCAGTAGCAATTAGGGTTGGGGAGCAGTGTAGCCTTTCTTTTGGTATTCATGTCCAGAATAAGCAGGTATGGTCAAAAAGCTTCCCTGTGACTAAACCCTAACCTTTGTATCAGTACTTTGTCCAGAGAAAGCTGGATTTGGGGGGTATTTTCTTTTTGTCTGTGTCCATTAGTGGAATAGCAGAATAGTGGCAGAATAGTAGTCTATGCCTTGTGGCTAAAATAGAAGTTTTATAAACTTCTTTAAATGTCTTCCCTAAATTATTTTTTAGAAATAGATCCAAAATACCTGAACATGTTTGATAAATTGTCTAAAATCCTTTTATTCCTATTATAAAATAACAATGAATACAGTAACTAACATTTACATAGTGATCCAACATTTACCTTGTGTCTTTCAGTTTTAACATGTGGTTTTTTGGATTCACATAATGGTCTAGCCCTTATGCCACTAATTTTTTTTTTTTTAAACAGGGTCTTGCTCTATTGTTCTGGCTAGAGTGCAGTGGCACAATCATAGCCCCCAGTACTCTCCAACTCCTGGACTCAAGTGATTTCCTGTCACAGCCTCCTGAGGAGCTGGGACTACAGGCACTTACCAGAATGTCCATCATAGCCCACAGTACTCTCCAACTCCTGGACTCAAGTGATTTCCTGTCACAGCCTCCTGAGGAGCTGGGACTACAGGCACTTACCAGAATGTCCGGCTAGTTTTTCTTTTTCATAGAGATGGGGTCTTGTTCTTGCTGAGGCTGGACACAAATTGACCTCAAGCAATCTTCCCACCTTAGCCTCCCAAAGTGCTAAGTTTACAGGCATGAGCCACTGTGCAGAGGCACAAACCCTCTTAAGCCAGCAGTTATGCCCCTAAATTAATTAACTTTTGAGACACTATTAACAAAATAAATCCAAAATCTTTCATTATGGTCTCCTTTATGCTCTACTTCCTGATCTGTTCTCATTCAGTCCAGTTATCGTTTCTATGAGGACTTTCTTTACCACCTAGGGATCTGTCACTTACCCTCTTCCATAGCTCTGATTTCTGACTCCCTCCTTCACTGCAATTAGTATCTGCCCATTAACTATATTCCTTCAAGTCACAATGAATAATTACTTTGCCAGGCCCAGGCACTGGGTGTCCTTAGTGGGTATTTCTTTACTGGTTTAAATACCAAATGAATACTTATAGTGGATAATATTTCTTTAGTGGTTTAAATACCAAATGACTATAGATAGGAAAAAATCTATCTAAGGTTTTTATTGTTGTTGTTTTGTTTTTTTTAAGACAGACCCTCACTCTGTTGCCCAGGTTAGAGTGCCATGGCCTCAGCCTAGTTCACAGCAACCTCAAACTCCTGGGTTCAGGTGATCCTTCTGCCTAAGCACCCCTAAGTAGCTGGGACTACAGGCACCCACCAAAATGCTTGGCTAATTTTTCCATTTGTAGTAGAAATGGGATCTCACTTTTGGTCAGGCTGGTCTCAAACTCCTGAGACTCAAGTGATCCTCCTGTCTCAGCCTCCTGAAGAGTTAGGATTACAGGCATGAGCCAACATGCCTGGTTTCTAAGCTTTTGATTATTCATATTCATGGATCACAAGGGAGCATTTCCCGAGCTAGCAAGTGTGGCAGTTTCCTCCTATTTCTTCTGCTAGTAATAACTATGGGTATTTTCCTTTACCTCTGCCTTTGGCTCAGCTGATTCATTAGAGGTATCAAGTTGTTCCTTGGCTTGGGCCATCTGAGTCATCAATCTGTCCATGTGAGATTGGATGTCCGCCAGTATCTCAGTCACATGAGCGGTGGCCATTGCTTCCTGGATGTCTACTAGATGAAGGGCCTTCTGCTCCTCATCAGCAATCACTTTCTGAACTTTCTTAAATTCCTGCTGTATAAACAACTTCATCTGGTCCCGAGTTACCTGTAGAATGCAGACAAGAAAAATAAGATGGACAAACAAAGAAATGGAAGGGTAGAGTTATTGGTATGCAGTCCTGGCAAACATACAAACTATGGTTTCTATCTGATCCGGAAGTTTTTGGAAGATCCTATAAACAATGCTCTCTTAAATTCTTTGATCAATATTCCTGGTAATCTTTTTGCCTATTATGTTCTTCAGGAAGTAATTTTGTATGTTCCTTTTTTTGTTTTTCTTTTTATTCATTTTTATACCAGTAATATATAATTACTGTTTAAAAATTTTAATAGATGAGCATATATAGTCAAAAAAAAGAAAATCTTTTTTTCTCCAATTACTATTAAGTATGGAGTGTATCTTCTCAGCTATTTTTCTATATAGTTCTGTAACATACAGGTGTATAAATAATTAGTTTTTATATAAATGGACCATTGTGAACATATGGTTTGGGATCTTGCTTTTTTTTTTTTTTTTTTTGAGAGAGAGCGCCTCACTTTGCTACCCTAGGTAGAGCACCGATGCTCCTGCCTCAGCCTCCTAAGTAAGCTAGGACTACAGGTGCCCACCACAATGCCTGGCTTTTTTTTAGAGATGGGGGTCTCACTCTTGCTCAGGTTGGTCTCAAACTTGTGAGCTCAGGCAATCTATCAGCCTTGGCCTCCCAAATGCTGGGATTACAGGCATAAGCCACGGCACCCAGAGGGTATCTTGCTTTTCTACTTAAAATGTTTGTGCATACAGATAAACATCATTCTGACACAGATATGTATGTGTGTGTATCTCTTATTTAATCATCTTTTCTTAATGGACATATAGGATATTTCCAAATTTTTGCTATTATAAAAACATAGCCATGAACATCCTTGGCTATACCTCTTATATTTGCATATGAGTTCCTTTAGGGACCGTTGGAGCCACTGAGTCAATTTATATATGCTCTAAAAATAGTGATTGATACTGCCAAGCTGCCTTTCAAAAAAGATATACTAATTCCTTTCCTGTCAAAATATGTGGCCAGACACAGTGGCTCACAACTGCAATCCTAACACTCCGGGAAGCTAAGAAGTGAGGATTGCTTAAGGTCAGGAGTTTGAGACCTGCCAGAGCAAAGTGAGACTCCATCTCTACTAAAAACAGAAAAATCAGCTAGGAATTGTAGCATGTGCCTGTCGTCCTAGCTACTTGGGAGGCTGAAGCAGGAGAATTGCTCAGGAATTTGACATTGGCTAAAGCTAGGCTGAGGCCATGGGGCTCTAGCCTGGATAACAGAGCTAGACTCTGTCTCAAGAAAACAAAATGAAAAACAAACTAACAAAAAACAATGTGTCAAAGTAAGCACTTTCCTAAACCCTCACCAATACTGGATAATATCAAGCTTTAAAATTTTTACTATTTAATTGGTGAAAAGATAGTACTGTTTTATTTTATAACACTAACTGAGATAAATAAAATATGACTGTTGGCTATATTTGACTAGGGCAAGAAAGGCTAAACCAAGTACCATATATACTCGAGTATAAGCCGAGTTTTTTTGGCACAAAATTTGTGCCGAGTTCGGGTTTTTCAGTACAAATTTTGTGCCGAAAAAACTCGGCTTATACTCGAGTATATAGGGTAAGTAACTATCAAAATAAGAACTTCTAAACTCCAAATCTTGCCAGCAACTATATTTATTGATGTTTCCCCACAACCATGTTTATTTTATGAGTATTTTAAACGACTCTGCATATTATGAGTAGCTGAGATAGGGAACAGGGAAGAGTAGACAAAAGCAGAAAAGCCAACAGAGGATTTTAAACTTGGAAAAGAAAGCAGTTATCATCTAGTGAAGTCCTTCCTTCCACAAGTAAGGAAACAGACACAGCTTGTAAGAGAGGCAAAGACACTAATCTTCCTTCTTGTTCTCAGACTGGAGCTCTATTCACTGTCACTCTGTCAGAAGGGAAGTCAAACTGGGAAAACCCAACAACAGAGACTGAAGAAGAGAAAGACTAAAGGAGGGGTACGGAGATGAGGCCGTTTTTAATTAGCATTTTAAAAATTGATACCTTAAGCGCCTTTTGTAATGCTGTCATAGAAAATCAATGCAAAATAAGGCCTGTATGATATGTATCCACTCACATATTAAGTGACTAAGTGACATAGGTCTTCAGGAATTCATATACTCTCTGCAGATGCTCTCCTTGGTGCTGGAGAAAAGGGAGGAGGAAGAGTGTTAAATGTTATTAATGTCTTTGCAAATTCTGTACCCGGTTGAGAACTGTGATTTGTGATTATTTATATAGTTTCTTTTTATTTTCAGTGTTTATATTTTAATATTGTTATGCTTTATGGTGATCATTTATTGATGGATCTCGTGAAATAAATTTAGGTCTTAAATAACTAAGACCTTTCAGACCAAACCTGCCAAGTTTTCATTAAGGGATGAACTTTTCTGGATGACTGAGAAACTCTCTTAATGGCTATAAGCGACTAAAAATAGAGATTTCAATAAAAACTGACTCACAACTTATTTTACTAGGTATCACATACACTTGTGGTTCAAAGTTAGGAAGGTGACATCACAGTCAGGAAAGATGGGACTAGAATAGAGTAGGTGAATAAAACACTGTTTTTTAAATTCTCTATTTCCTGTTTTTTTATGTAAGTTTTTCAACATGACATTTTATTTCATACAGATCAGGTCATAAATAAAAACTGAAGGCAAAATAATCTACTTTATAAAACCTTTGTGCCTTATTCCCATTCTCATTCTCTACTAATTAACAAATAGGTATTCTCCAACTAAGTTCAAATTGGCAAGAACAAACTTCTGGGTCATAGCAGCCATTCAAATTTGAAACTCAGAAGACTCCCTAGAAGTGTGGGCCTAGGAGATTTGGCACGTGTCTGGCACGTCTACAAAAGAACTCCCTTTCAAGTGCCATTTCATTTCCTTGTCATCAAAATGCCATACTACTAAACCCTGCAGTTCTCCAAGAGTGGCAGGCCATTCATGTTGCTGTTTGCTATCTGGGAAGTACTAGCATCATTTTCAAGTGCATTTCTTAGGATTTCTTCAGCATTTGTCCTATAGTTTCCCAAAAGGGAGAATGCCAGTCTAATACTATTGACTATATAATTATATGCAATAATACACAAAAAGAGAAAACTACACATACTCAGAGAAGAAAGCTGGATGTACTACAGCATAAAACTGATGATATAAAAGGTTCCTATTACACAGCATCTACTAGTAATTGTCAAACATTTTTAAAGTCACAGAACCTCCCTTACCCCAAACAAAAAATGTGGAACCTCCATAAAGGCAAAAACGAAACCATTCTGGTTAAAGAAAAATTTCCCCATCCTTTTTGAAGTTCTTCCTAGGACACTGGTAGTGGTCTCCAGGAAAATCTCACCTGAGAGACCTGGGTCACAAATGAAACCTGATCCCTCTGATTAACTGACTAGCCCTAAGTTTTCAAAACCTTTACTCCCTAAGTTATAAGCAAGATGATACATCTTTGTTACACTTGCATTAAGATGAAATATGTGATGTTGATTCCTTAAACATAGCATTTTACTAAAATTACTTAAACATAGTATTATAATGTTTGAGAACTGTGAGAAACATTTGACCATCGTATGATCAGAACTAACCAGTAAACACTTGAGTCCAACCTCCTCATTTTACAGGTAAAGAAGAAAAAAGCCCCAGAGAAATGCAGTAATAAAGTCATATTTAGAAACTTTTCTCTGGGCCAGACCAGTATATTTTCTGCTACAACATATTACCTCCAATGATCCCTTTCTGACTGTCCCAAGTTTTACAAATTCATTCTTCTTAACTGAGATAGTTCTTCAGTTAACAGGCTGCTTCTATTGTTATTCCCACTGGGATGTTATTCTCCCTAAGTACAACATGTGATAAAGAATTTACATCTGAAGAGTTCTGTCCTGGGCAAGGGACTTAAAGAGAAACTTCTGTGAAGAAGACAGGTGTACGGCCTACAGACATATGAAAATATGCTCATCATCTTTAATCATCAGAGAAATGCAAATCAAAACTACTTTGAGGGGCAGTGCCTGTGGCTCAGT
>CAUYPK010049183.1:0-26192 GCA_963574355.1 Loris lydekkerianus | reverse complement strand
AGGCCAATTCATAATTGCTAAGTCATGGAAGAAGCCCAAGTGCCCATCGACCCACGAATGGACTAGCAAATTGTGGTACATGTATACCATGGAATATTATGCAGCCTTAAAGAAAGATGGAGACTTTACCTCTTTCATGTTTACACGGATGGAGCTGGAACGTATTCTTCTTAGCAAAGTATCTCAAGAATGGAAGAAAAAGTATCCAATATACTCAGCCCTACTATGAAGCTAATTTATAGCTTTTATATGAAGGCTATAAACCAACTATAGCACAAGAATATGGGGAAAGGGCCAAGTGAGGGGAAGGGAGGGGGGAGGTTAGGGTGAAGGGAGGGTAATGGGTGGGGCCACACCTACGGTGCATCTTAGAATGGGTACAGGTGAAACTTACTAAAGGCAGAATACAAATGTGTATGTACAGTAACTAAGGAAATGCCATGAAGGCTACATTGAACAGTTTGATGAGAGTATTTCAGATTGTATGTGAAACCAGCACATTGTACCCCTTGATTGCACTAATATACACAGCTATGTGTTAACAATAAAAAAGAAAGAAATATATGTAGAAGAAGTTATGTATCTTGGATTTGCTCCAAAATAATCCAAAGGCTCTTCGAGTTTGCGTAGAACTCATATCAGCTCACATGTGACTGAAGCCTGTAGCACATTGTTCATGTTGTCTATCTAGACTTTTCTGTGGACCTCATCTCTAAAAAAGACTTTAAAAAAGAGAGTAGGCTTGGTGCCTGTAGCTCAGAGACTAGACTCCAGCCTCATACACTGGAGCTGGCAGGTTCAAATTCAGGCTGGGCCTGTCAAACAATGACCACTGCAACAAAAAAATAGCCAGGCGTTGTGGTGGGTGCCTGTAGTCCCAGCTACTCGGGAGGCTGAGGCAAGAGAATCACTTAAGCCCAAGAGTTATAGGTTGCTGTGAGCTGTGGTGGTGACTCCATGGGACTCTACCCAGGTTGACATAATGAGACTCTGTCTCAAACAATAAATAAATGAATAAAAAACAAGAAGAAGAGAAAGAGAGTAGAAAATAAGGATCAGATTTTAGGCATAGTTCTACCATTTAAAACTGATCTAATTTGTGTGTGTGTCGGGGGGGGGGTATGTATGTAATTTATACATAGCATATGCAGTCTACATATATAAATTAACCGGAGTGGTTAAGTTAGCTATATTTCATTATTATAAAAGGATTTCTGCCCCTTGCTCTCCCTTCTTTCCTCACAGAATGGCATTCTGGATGGCAGTACTAGGAATGGAGGAGGGTTTTGAACTCAGATTTGTGACTTACTCACTAGTGATATTCTGATGAGGGTATACATGTGGCACCTTGTTGTTTGGGAAGCATAACAGTTTGATAATATCTTGTTGTGACTTAGGGCACCTGTAGTCCCAGCTACTCGGGAGGCTTCAGTGGCATGCAGTATTCAGTTTGTTTTATGGCTGGAAGGGATCTGATTTGAAGGGGTAGTACAGGCTGCGCTAACTGTGGATGTTATGGGGACTAGATTGTAACCCAGAGGGGTGTGTTCCTGGTGAGGTGAGACATATCACAATCCAGCTCTGGAAATCGGGTCGTCAGCAGCCAGGAGACAGCGAGGGCCCCAGCCAGCCTGGTGGGGTTCAGAGCTAGGCTCCAGGCCCCCAGAGATTCCGGAAAGAGGTTTGACCAGGCACTAGGGACCGGCTATGAGCTTGGTCACTCTTAGTGAAGCTAGTTGGGAATAGTTGCTTCCTGATCCTCAGGCAGGCATCCAGGGCATGCTGGTCAGCACAGGGAGGTCAGGGGAGAAAAGGAGCATCACCCCTAGGGGAGAAGCACATAGTAATTGAGCTGGGGCTAGGGAAAATTAAAGGTTTCAACCATTTGTGATGGAGTTGACAGTTGGATCCCAGTTTTAGTTGGGATGGCCTGACAACTAAGCACCAGTGACTTAGAAGGGAAGGCAGGATGTTGCTGACCATACACGGGGGTTCTGTCAATACTTCCCAGCATTCCACGTGACATTTTCACTTGTGCCTCATTGTCCAGAATTAAGGCATATGGCCACAACGAGCTGCAAAAAAGGCTGTGAAATATAGTCTTTTATTCAAAGCAACAGTTTGTCCACATAAAAATCAGGGTTAGTTTAAGGAAGAAGAGGAGAATTGATATAGGGAAACATTTAACACTTTCTCCCGTAATCCCTATGCCCCTTGTAAGAGCATTGCCTTTTTGTTGTAAAATCCTGACTGCCATTTACTATTTGTACAACCAGGAGCAAATTAATTAACTTGGCCAAACCTCAGTCCTAGCATCTAAAGTGCGAATATCACTAGTCCACAGGTTTGTGAAGATTTAATAAAATTAATATCTGTAGGTAATACTGAATCCATTGTGGCTTTCCTTGTCATAAAGCTGGTTCTGCTTTTCTCTTCACTGCTGCTTTTTACCATTTTTCTGGTATAACTTTGATCCCTGATCAAGATTACCTTCAGCGTCATCCTATCCAGGTCTTACCCATGCAGATAAAGATTACCATTTATTTCAATTCATTCCAAATCCTACACCCTCAAGGAAGGAAGCAGTTAGTGCAATAAAACAGATCATATAAATGTGTTTGATTTAATAATTATAGGTTTCATGACGATTTTTGAAGAAATTTACTAATTGGGTTCAAAGCGGTATATTTCTGAATCTGGTGCCATGAAAATAGTTCAGTAGACACGCTAAAAGCAAAAGTAAAGTTATAGCTTATTAAAAATAGTTATGATGTTTGTGTCTGTCCTGAATGAAATTCACACCTTATAGAGCCTAAACACTGCAGTACTCGCTGCTTCACATTAAGATATTTAGGGTGGCATTTCTCTTGTGCCACATGACTGTCACCTGCTAGACTTCATTATAATCATGGGCTCATACCTCTGACTCCAGCTCTTGTTTACCAGTGCAACGTTGAACTTAGATTAGATAAGAACTCTTTGCCAAGCTCAGAGTTGAAAAAGTCCCTTTAGAACTGCAGCACTTGCTTCACTTCCTTCCACCTCTTTGCACTTTCTTTCTTATCTAGGTACCTATAGAAACAACTTGGAGAGGTGAATGAAGTGGGCTGAGATCCACTCCTTCATCGCATGGAAGATAACAGCTGCATCCATGCTTTGTCAATGATGATTTGATGTAAAAAGTGAAGGGTTGAATTTAGAACAGCAACTGTTCTGGTGTTTGGAGGATGGGAGATGGGATTACTGCTCCTGCACTCTTGTCTCTGTGCTCTCCAATGCCCCAGGCCCTCCGCCTGCCCTCCACAGGTCCCGGTTGCCTACCCTTACCTGGTCAGGTTCTCCCTTGGGCTCGGTTGTCTTGTCCACCTCTGTGTTTCTAGCCATAGTGTCCTTTCTCAAGGTGTGCAGTGAATGTGAACTTTGGAATTTCCATAGTCTCTTATGAGCAAAGGCCCCGGATTCTCAATTTCTGGCTGTGTTTAATGAAAACAAAACCCACTTCTTAAAGTTATTGTGAGGATCAAATGGAAGAAAAGATGTATTTAGGTATACGTTTCTAGGAATACAGTAGGCATTCTATGTATATTGATTTATTTCCCTCCATATTTATCTTTCTCCTCTGACCATTTACATGTTCTTCTCACTTCTAAAAATTTACTACAGGTGGTGCCCAAAGGTGGTGCCTGAACCAGCAACTCTTAGGCCCCACCTCAGACCTGCTGAACCAAAATCTGTATTTTAACAGCTTTCCACTTTAACAGCAACATCATACACAAATTGAGAAACACTGCTCTAAAACAGACTTCTTAATTTTTTTACCCCTTTTCAAAGGAGAAAGAATAATGACATCATGGGCACCCTTGACTACATGCCTGCTCCTGCTGGCGGCTCACTTCCTGAATGCCCTTTCCCCGCGTCCCCACTCTCTGAGCCTGGCACTGTCATCTCCCCTTTACCTAAGAAGACATAGAGACTAAAGGAAGTTAATTAGCCCGAGATTAAGTAGGAATGGTCCAGGTGAGACTCAAACCCAGGTACTTTTGCCCTGAACACTTTACACTATTCCAAAACTATCTGGGCCTGCTGGCTTTTACTACTGGAGAAAACAGAAAGGCAGAAATGAGAGGACGAGGAGGGGGAAGAAGTGCCCTTGCCCTTTATTTAATATTGACATACATTTGGCACCTAATAAGTGATAATAAAATGTTCCACATGCATAAAGTGCTTGTTTAATATTCAACCAGTTTAGTGAAATGATATATCAGCTGCTTGTGGTATCTGACCCAGCATGTGATTGTGTTTGCTTTGTTCATGAGTTTTTTCAGGTATATTTTTTCTCTCAGTTAGATTGGAAGATTGTTAAGGCAAGGTAGCCCCTCCCTGCCTCCTTCCTCTCCTTCCCTCTGGCCTTCCTTCCATCCTCCCTCCATTCCTTTCTTCCTCCACACAATTTTGTAATAACAAGGGGGAAAAACTCCATTAATACTTGTATTTCTGAAGTGGGAAATTAAATTTAACTTTAGGTTATTTAAAAATTTTAGTTTATTTTCAGTTAACACATTACATTGTATTAATGCTTCCCCTGGTTTGTGCAAGGAATCCTTGCTAATCGATTTACTTTTAGAGAGTATTTCATGTTTTGTCTTTTACACTATTGAATCTTGCCAGGTTAAGAATAAACTCCCTAACTATGACTTTTGGAATTGGAATGATATGAAAACATTAGGTTTTGGAACCCCACTAAAATAATGAGTTGAAAGTATTTGATGGACCCTTTAAAAATTAACTGAAATACTTATTCCCAAGGTGACTTTTAATAATTATACTATTATTCCATAGTGTAATTCCATATGGATCAAAATAAATAAAATCTAGGCCAGGCACGGTGTCTCACACTTGTAATCCTAGCACTCTAGGAGGCCAAGGCAGGAGGATTGCTGGAGCTCAGGAGTTCAAAAACAGCCTGAGCAATAGTGAGACCCTTTCTCTATTAAAGATAGAAAAAAGTAGTGGGGCATGGTGACACGTGCCTATAGGCCTAGCTACTGTTCATGAGGCTGAGGCAAGAGGATTGCTTAAACCCAGAAGTTTGAGGTTGTTGAGCTATGATGACACCACGGGATTCTACCCAGGGCAACAGAGTGAGACTCAGTCTCGAAAAAATATAAATAAATAAGTAAATAAACAAATAAAATCAATATAGTAATTGACCCATGTGGAGTATTCTTTACATTTCTCTGTAATGTTATTAAGCTAACATGGACTGATTTTTAATTTTAGGGAGAGATCTTAGAGGCAAAACTCTACCTTTATAATATTTTTAAATAAATCTCTTAAAAGTACTCATAATATGCTCTATAAATACAGATGTATTCTATGTTTAAATTATCAGAGTTAATAAACTGGCCTGATTGACCAATTTTTCCACACTTTTAAGCATAATCCTCCAGACATCATCCCACAACTTATCAGAAATGGGATGATAATTTCTCCCAGTAAACAATTTTTTAAAAAACTTCTCCACTCCACTTAGTTATTGAAACTTGTTAAGACATTCTATAAGAGGGATTGATGATCCCATTTCGTCCCCCCTAGATGCCAAAACCGTGTCTATGAAAGTCAGGTGGTATCCATCCATTCCGGGTAGCCATCTGTGTGGGAGTCAAGTCCAAAAACTCAGCCATGCAGCAAATACAGCATTTCTTTGTTTTCTTCAAGTCACTGAAATCTGACTCTGAGCCCTCATCCTAAGAACTGCCAGGGTGCGTTCACTTGCTGTCACAATTGGCTCTTGCCACAGGACCGTGCTAAAACTCCGGGAAAATGCTGACCATTCTGGTTCGTGAGTGGTGGCCCACACTGGTTTCTGCTGACATGCCTGTGTCTTATGAGTGCGCTCTGATGGTTTAGCTGCTTGTGGACCGTTCCCAGGGCAGGACAGTCGGGGGTGGTGGGGGTGGTGGGGGTGGTGGTGGTGGTGGCTGAGAGCCCTTGAACCCTGGGTCTATTCTCCTCAGGAGCACCATGAGCCTGGCTCTCCAAAGCTTTGCCACGTACCCTGGGCGCTGCTGTCAAGCCTTGCACAGGGACTCAAGACTGTGGAACACACTCACTTCTGTCCCCTGTCCAGTCTCCCAGAATCTCTGCTCTTTCTCTTTTCGGCTTTTAAAGATGCTTTCCTCTTCCCACTTCTGCTCCAAGACACCCAGGGTTACATCTTCTATGGACTTCAGTTTTATAGATCAGAAAAGCCTCTGACTTCATATGTACATGTTTTCCAGTTCTGTGAAAATTCCCTTGGTAAGAAGTTACAAAGGACTTTGCCGCTTGCTTGAGCCTGGAGGGAGAGAAAAACAGGAGAACTGAATAAATTAGAATTACAAAAAAATTCTCCTGACACAGGTCTACGCCAATCCCTCAAAGACATTTTTTAACAATAAAGGGTTTGGGGTTGTTCACTCCTCTGACAACTCGATACATTTTGCTATAAACCACTTTAAAGACGAGTCCAGGGCTTTGATATAAACTTCCAGGGCCTTCTAGAAGCAGAAGAACTTGTAGCCTGTGTTCTGGTCTGCATTCCTTTTTGCCCCGGGTTCTGCTGATTCTTTTCCACATGAGTTTCACCTCTCATGCTAAGATGCCAGTTTGTTATAACAGGGCCCATTTACATTAAGTTCTTAGCCTTTGCTGTTGTACACTTTCAAAGTTTTCTTTAAATTCTGTGTAGAGGCTTTATCCCTGCATTAACCATGGTCTGGACAAGCCCAGGCTGGCTGCACCCAGTGACCTGGGGAGAGTCATTGATGAGCGCAGATCTTTCCTTTTGCTTGAATCTGAACATTCTTTGCCCCCTACTTTGTGGCATTTCCTCTCTTCTGGTAACTAATGGGGCCATTTTAAACTTCATGTTAGGTGGAGACATTGTTCACTTGGTGTTTGAGAGGAAGACTGATTCCAAAGCATTTCCTTGGGAATATGATCACACATTCCTCCCACTACATATCCCAGGGACATTGTTGTGTATCATCCTTGCTGTGATAAATGTTATAGTTGCACTCGCAGGAAATTCTTTTCTTAATTTGTAAAATATAAACATTTTATAACATGCTTTATGTCTGTGCTAGTTGCTTTCAATTACATTTTTTGAAAGAAAACACCTGTGTGTTTCTCTTTCCTGTTTCCTAATTAAATTCCTTATCAAAGTAATACAGGAGGTTAGTTTATGAAGTCAAACACTATCTTTTGCTATGAGCCCTTTGTGGCTGTTTGACTTCATAAACTAGTGGTCTCCCTGTTCCACTTTCAGAGACCACCACTTTCAACTCTTTTTTTTTTTCCCCTGTCACCCTGGGTAGAGTGATCTGGTGTCATCACTCACAGCACCCTCAAACTCTTGATACTCTTGTCTCAACCTCCCAAGTAGTTGGGACTACGGGCCCCTGCCACAACACCCTGTTAGTTTTTCTATTTTTAGTAGAGATGGGGGTCAAGCTGTTGCTCAGGCTAGTCTTTTTATTCTTATTATTTCATAAAGAGGTAGATCATGTATACATTAATGCATTTATGGGGTACCATGTGCTGATTTCATAGATAATTTTTACCTATTTACAATCACTCACATTTTCATATGAAGAATAGATCACAACTATGGCCCAGGATGAAGAAGGGAGGGGGAGGGGAGAGGAGGAGGGAGGGCAGATGGAGGGAGAGTGAATGGTGGGATCACACCTATGGTGCATATTGCAAGGTACATGTCGGATCTATTAAGTATGGGTATAATGTCTTAACACAATAATTAAGTAAACGAGGCTGGTCCTGAGCTCAAGTGATCCATGAGTGCTCCGATTACAAGCGTGAGCCACCAGGCCTGGCCACTGTCAACTCTTAACAGTTTTTTTTTCCTATCCTTTGCTTACACATTTAAAATTTTATTTGGAGAAGCTATGCTGCTTCCTAACTACTAAGGGCAGAAGGAGGGTATGGGGCACCTCACCTCACACCTCAAGCATTTGGAGAGCTTGATATGTGTTATTGAGCCATAAAGCACAAAGACTCATGTGTGACTCACACCTGTGGCAGACTGGTTTATCAGGTTGTGAGAGGGAAGGAACATTGTCCCTGCCTCAGGGACATGGACTTGTCATTCTAGTGCTCTGGGAGACTGAGGTGGAAGGATTGCTTGAAGCCAGGTGTTTGAGACCAGGCTGGGCAACACAGCGAGACCTCATCTCTAAAACAATTAAAAAAATTAGCCAGGCATGGTGGTGCACACCTGTAGTCCCAGCTACTTGGGAGGCTGAGGTGGGAGGATCGCTTGAACCTGGGAGGTGAAGGTTGCAGTGAGCTTTGACCACATCACTATGCTCAGAAACCACAGTATCTTTTATTTATAACTTACTCTCAAAAGTCAAATAACATTATTTGTACTTTGTTCTCTTGGTCAAGCAGACCAATCCTGATACAGTCTGGGAGGGGGTAACATAAGGCTTTGAATTCCAAGAGGAAAGAATCAACCATAGGGCACCATCTTAGAAGCTGGTTACTGCCCTTCTCTTCTCTTTTCTTTTCTTTTCTTTCTTTCTTTCTTTTCTTTTTTTTTTTTTTTTTTTTTTGAGACAGAGTCTCACTCAGTTGCCCTGGGTAGGTTGCTATGGTGTCATAGCTCACAGCAATCTCAAACTCCTGGGCTCAAGCAACCCTCTTGCCTCAGCCTCCTGAGTAGCTGGGACTACAGGCACCTGCCACAATGCCTGGCTAATTTTTTCTATTTTTAGTAGAGATGGGGTCTTACTCTTACTCAGGCTGGTCTTGAACTCCTGAGCTCAAGCAATCACCTGCCTTGGCCTCTCAGAGTGCTAGAATTACAAGTGTGTCCCCAGCCGACTGCACATTTCTTATTCTCCAATTGTTCTTTATAAAAATGCCATCCTGGTATTATTTTACAGATTCAGTGTTTTATCATTTCCTTAAAAATACTATTCATGATTTCTTTGAAATCTATTTATACCCTGCAGTAACCCTAGAAAACTATGTACCTCTAGGAAACATATATCCCATGTATATATGCATCTCCAAATAGAAAATAGTATTTTAATTTTTTGTCTTTTTTTTTTTTTTTCTCTGTCACCTTCAGTAGAGTGATATGGCATCACAGCTCACAGCAACCTCCAGCTCTTGGGCTTAGGCAATTTTCTTGCCTCAGCCTCCCAAGTAGCTGGGACTGCAGGTGCCCACCACAACACCTGGCTATTTTTTGTTGTTGGGTTTGAACCTGCCACCCTTGGCATATGGGGCTGGTACCCTACTCACTGAGCCATAGGCACCACCCTAGTTTTATGTCTTTTAAGTTTGTATTTCAAGCATATTAAGTGAGTAACCATGCATAGATTTGATTTAAAAGCATTTAACCAGATGACTTGAAGGTAAAAATCATTTTAAAAGGAAAGCAATATTCTGTTTTCTTAGAGTAAACTGATAAAAAAAATTATGCAAATGATGGGCTCCTGTGATGTGTGTGATAAATGGTATCGTATTTTTAAAATATTAAGATATGCTGATAAAACTTTTAGTAAACTTTTTTGAAAAGTGAAGAATTGCCTGCTAATTTCTTTCTCTGCAATATGATGTGTTTAATAATATGGACAAAGAAATCAGACTACATGGTTCTGAATCATCTTTATAACTTCTTTGTGATGTGAACAAATTACTTAACCTCTCAGAGCCAACATAAGGTGACGACAATAACAACATCCACTTCACAGGGCTGCTGAGGGGGTAGAATGAGAACATGCATGTAAAGCACTTAGAACCACTCCTGACACATGTTTAGAACTCAGTAAATATTGGTTATTATGACTATTTTTGTATAGAATGAGGCACTACTGGAAATGATCATGCTATAAGATCCATCCCACCAATTATTTATGAATAATTGTTATACGTTCTTTTGTTAAAAATTATCGTCTATGATATATTTGTCATATTTGTCATAATAACAAGGAAGTTTCAGAAAATCCACCATATGGGATCAAATGTGATTGTTGTTAAGAGTTATTGAATATAATCTCATTAGTCAAATCTTGCCTAGAATGGCATGGAACGCCCCTGAGACTCTCCCACACACACACCCTAGACAATATCTGCACAGTCACACATATAACAAGAGGTACTGTTTATCTCAATATTTGCCTGCTAAAGAAAGATACAATGTCGGCTTTTTATGCCCACATATCTTTTGGGGGGACATCATTTAGTACACAGGCATTAGAATTTTATAATTGCTCATTTATAGTACTGTGTTTTAACTTCGCATCAGTTGACCATTCTGAAATGTGATGTATTTTCTTCTTTATTTACTATTAGTCCTAATAACAGTGGTATCTAAATCCATTGGCCAATTACTTTATGCTTATGCTTTCCTGGTACTCAGTTTTTGTTTTTGTTTTAGAGATAGAGTCTCACTTTGTGGCCCTCGGTAGAATGCTGTGATGCCACAGCAAACTCCAGCTCTTGGGCTAGGTGATTCTCTTGCCTCAGCCTCCTGAGTAGCTGAGACTACAGGCGCCTGCCACAACGCCAGGCTATTTTTTGTTGCTGTTTGGCCGGGGCTGGGTTCGAACCAGCCACCCTCTGTATATGGGGCCAGTGCCCTACTCACTGAGTCACAGGCACAGCCCCAATTTCCTTGTACTAAGTACTAACTTCCAACAGCCGTATGGGGTGAAGACCCATGATTACCATTTTTGAGGTGAGGCACAAAAGCTGGGTAACTTGCCTTGGTGATGGAGCCAGGATTCGAGTGAGACAGCCTGGCTCTAGCACCAACTTGCTTAGCCACTCCACCGTACCATACACTAAGTGCATGGTGGTGGTGCTGCAGGGGGTTACGCTGCTGTACCCTACTGCTGTGTGCTGCCGCCATCTGTACCCCACTACTAAGTGAGAATAATGAGTGAGTTACATGTTTAACGTTCCACAGAGTGCCTGACTAGGGTTTGCATTTACCACGGGGTCGAGTTTAAGACAAGTGAAAATCAGAGACGTGTCTATATTACAATGAACTATTTTACATTTTGGAAAAATATTTTATGTAGAAATACACCTTATCCGGTTAACATAGATTTTGTCTTTTGACCTCTATTTTTTTTAAAATAGGTTGTAAGATGACTTACTGTGTCAAGGAGTATGTTGAATGAGACTGTACAAATGATAAAAGTATTTATAATGTCTAGTCTTTTATTTTTCAAATGTTTATAGGTGTTGAATTCCTTGCTATTGGAGGGGAAACTCTTCCCTTTGCATAAATGATCCAGAATTTTCTAAGAATTTCTTTACTACATTCATTTAACTAATGGAGTCCCTAAGGCTTTACATAGATTATCCACTATCCACTGTAACATAAAGTATTTTCAAGATAAATTTTATTTTATTTTTTAAATTTATATATATACACACTGGAGATAGTCTCACTTTGTCACCCTCGGTAGAGCACAAGGTGTGATCGCTTATAGCAACCTCAAACTCTTGGGCTCAGGCAATCTCCAGCCAGAGAACTGGTATATGTAGGCATTTATTGTTAGGGAAATATCATTTAGTAAAAAGGCTTAGAACTTTACAGCTGGTCATTTGGGATACTATATTTTAACCCAGCATCACGCTTTTGCCCCTACTAACATTAGTTTAGAACTGATAAGGACTTGTGGAACTGGTCCAAGTGGTTAGAGAAAGCTCAGCAGCTGGACACCTGTGGCTTTGGTCTGGGACATTCCCCTTCAGGAAGGGAAATGCTCTGGAATAAAGTTCTCAGTCAGATTTAGGGACATACAGGAAGACGCCTGATAAAAGGAGATGTAGGATTTGATTCCTGGGTGCTACACACAATCTCAAGCAGTATTGGGAGCTCTTCTTGCTCTGAATAAGATGATGTCAGTTCTAAAATCCTTTTCTGTTTTTCTCTTTGGCTCCTTACTTAAAACTGCAAATTGTAATAGAATTAAGATGCCCTCCAAAGCAGGAGCAGAGGGTGGCTTTTCATGAGGCTAAGGAAACCTAAATGTTATAACCTCATCTTGCCTGGGCTCCTTCCCAGGTTCTAGGAGGGGCCCTATCAATGTGTTTATATTGTTAAAGGAAAAAGGTTATTTTTTTAAAAGGTAATATAACGACTCATAGAAATAAAATGAATATGTAGCAAAGATTAACTCATTAGTTAATGAAGGAACCAATAAGCAATTACAACTAGTTTGAAGCAGAATTTAAAAAAATATAGCTGGGCGTTGTGGCGGGCACCCGTAGTCCCAGCTGCTAGGGAGGCTGAGGCAAGAGAATGTATGGTCTGAACTTTTTATGTATGGTCTGACAAATTTTGACAAGTTCATGAACTTGTCAGATCATACATATACATATATAGGGTGGCCATGAAGTTGGTGTGCAATTTTTAATTGCACACTATTTTAAATTGCATTTGAACTTTTCAATTTTTTCAGCTTTTTCAGCCACCATATATATGTATATATATATATATGTGTGTGTGTGTGTGTGTGTGTATATATATATACATATATGTGTGTAAAACTGCACACCAACTTCATGGCCATATATATATATATATATATATAAATATAATATGGTCTGACAAGTTCATAAACTTGCCAGCATATGCTTACATTGACAGCACTGTACAAACAATTTGGTAAAGTTTCATAACCCTGGTGTATCAGTGCCTCATAGCTGTGTTTGTGCTGAAATGTGTCGTGGTGTCTTACCAAGTGGCATTCATTACTATTATGTGTTTTTGTGTGCTATGTTTTACAAAATGTTGGAATTTGAGTTAGAGCAACAAAAAAAGCATTAAATTTCTTGTTAAACTTGGCAAAGGTGGAAGTGAAATTGGGGACATGTTAGTTCAAGTTTATGGGAATAATGCCATGAAGAAAATGGCAGTGTGCAAATGGGTTAAACTTTTTTTCTGAAGGGGAGAGAAAGCATCACTGATGAAGAGAGGTCAGTAATGAGCAGAACTGACAAAAACATTGCAAAAATTCATTAAGTTGTGTGTCAAAATCACTAGCTGACTGCAAGAAGCATAGTAGACCAAGTAAACATTTATAGAGACACAGGAAAATCTTAACTGAAAATCTTGGCATGAGAAAGGTGTGTGCAAAAATGGTCCTGAAGGAGCTCACCAATGAATAAAAGTAAAGGAAAGTCAAAATCTGCCACGAGCTGTTAGAGAGGCAAAATTATGTTTTGGGTCATGTTTCACTGGCGATAAGACCTGGATGTACCAATATGACCCTGGAACAAAGCATCAAAGTGTAAAATGGAAGTCAGCCAAATATCTACAACCAATAAAGTTCTGCAGTCAAATCAGAGTCAAGATAGTGTTACTATCTTTTTTTGATATTAGAGGGATTGTTCATTACGAATTTGTATCAATTAGACAAATAATTAACCAAGTTTACTATTTGGAAGTGTGGAAAAGGCTGCATGAAAAAGTTGATGAAAACATTCTGGGCCTGGAATCCTTCCAGAACTCTGGGAGGCCAAAGCAGGTGCATTGCTTGAATTCTGGAGTTCAAGACCACTCTGAGCAAGAGCAAGACCCTGACTCTACTAAAAATAGAAAAACGGGCTTGGTATACTGGTGCTTGCTTATAGTCCCAGCTACTTGGGAAGCTGAGGCAAGAGGATCACTTGAGCCCAGGAGTTTGAGATTGCTATGAGCTATGATACCATGGTGCTCTATCCAGGGTGACAAAGTGAGACTCAAACAAAACAAAACAAAACAAAACAAAACAAAACAAAACACACTGAACTTTTTACCAAGAACTCATGGATCTTGCATTGCTATGATGCACCAGCTCACATGACACTGTCTGTGAGGAAGTTTTTAGCCATTTACATATAATTGTATTGGAATGCCCTTCCTTCTCACCTTTCTGGCCCCCAACAACTTTTTTCTTTACCTGAAGGTAAAGGAAATATTGAAGGCAGACATTTTGATGACATTCAGGACATCAAGGGTAATATTATGACAGCTCTGAGGGCCATTTCCAAAAGAGTTCCAAAATTGCTTTGAAAGGAGGACTAGACATGGGTGTGAGTTTGTAGCTTCCCAAGGAGAGTATTTCCAAGGTGACTGTAATAATATTCAGTAATGAGGTAGGTAGTACTTTTTCTAGGATGAGTTTGTTAATTTAATTGTCAGACACTGTACATTGTATGTATATATACCTACATATATGCAATCAAGATTGTGGAGTTGCATTTACATGTAGACCCCAATGTAGTCAATGTCCACAGAGCAATAATCAATTGTGTTCCACAGGATAATGTATATTGCATTTCTACAGACAGTGATCACTTGTATTACTATACATTTTTAACAATTTACAGTTTGAAAATAGCTCAAAGACAATGAAAAGCCATAAGCCCCTATAGAACCAGAAAACCAAGTAGGGTATACTAAGTAAGACACTCATAACCCACATAATTCACTCTTCACATGTTTTCCTATCAGGATAGTCATGTTTTTGTAAATTTTAACAAATATTTTACCCATAATTGAGTAATTTGGTATTACTTTACCTTACACTCTGCCTTACACTTTATGCCATTTCCACTTATGGCTTTGGGGTGGCCATAAACATTTTTGGGATCCAGCTAAGGGACAGTTGAGTTGGAAATATATTTATTGGTGATGTTAGTAATAATATATACTCACATGTTCACTATCACTACCTTGGGCAAAGTTATTGTTAGCCCTCCCAGTGAAGGAAATGAAATGGCTTCTGAGAATATTCTTTCCAACATCTGAGCTGATTCACTTGCCACTCTGCACCCCAAAGAGCAGCACAATTCTCATTGGGATATGTCCATGTTCCATGCATCCAGTACCAGAGGCAGAGAAGCAATAAGTTTTAAAACATTAGGAACCAGATGACTGACTGGACCCCCCTCTTGGGCAAGGGGATCCCTAACACTTGGGTTGCTGGCCTTGAGAAAGAGGATCAGACATGGCTCATCATGTCCCCTTTCCCTTCTTATAGATGTCCTTGGTGACTCATTAACAGGATTAAGGTCCTCAATATACATAACAGACTACTTAAGCCTTTCCAGTACTTTATCTCAGATTAATAGACCCTTTATCTTAAGCATTCTTTTTCACCGACTCTAAGTCTTTCAGACAAAGCCTAACTCTTTCCATCAGTTGTCAGTTGAAGATTCTTTAAACCCAGCTATAACCTATAAGGCCCCAGCCAGATGTCCCACCTTTTTTGCCAAACCAATATCTGTTTTCCATGTATTAATTTATGAACCCACCTGTAATTCCTGACTCCCTAAAATCTATAAAACCAAACTATAACCCCAAATGTTCACTACTTAAGGCTTCTTGGGTGTGGCTCCATCCAGGACATGATCCTCAAATTATGGCTCAGAATATAGCTCTTTAAATTATATAAATTATTATATATATGGCAGGAGTTGGCACAAATCCTTAAATGTGACCCACAAGGCTTTAATGGGCAGTTGGAAGACTCAAGTGTGGGTGAGAGTTATATAATTTAAATTTATATAATTTAAAGAGCTTTATTCCGAGCCATAATTTGACTTATATATGTATGAGCCACAAACTAGCCTATTAAAAAATTTTCCAAATATGATAGATTATAAATTTTAAAAAATTTGGTGGGTGGCGCCTGTGGCTCAGTGAGTAGGGCGCCGGCCCCATATACCGAGGGTGGCAGGTTCAAACCCAGCTCCAGCCGAACTGCAACCAAAAAACAGCCGGGCGTTGTAGCGGGCACCTGTAGTCCCAGGTACAGCTCGGGAGGCTGAGACAGGAGAATCGCGGAAGCCCAAGAGCTGGAGGTTGCTGTGAGCCGTGGGATGTCACGGCACTCTACCGAGGGCGGTAAAGTGAGACTCTGTCTCTACAAAAAAAATTTGGTGGTAGCTTTTTCCCCAAATTTGACAGTATCCTAAATATTTACATGGTGTTACCAAATATGAATTGTAACCGTGAAATAAATTTTGGAACATAACAAATAAAGCTTTAGCTAAGCTACAGGAAATATTGAATTATCTTTATATTTTCTGTACAGAAATAGAAATAATTGTCAAAGGAGAAGCTGACTAAAGAAAAGACAGTCAAAAATGTAGCAAACAAGTTTATAGAGAGGTACCAGGCAGTCAGTTAATAAAAATGACTTTTGCCTTTTGGATCTTATATTTGTGACACGTATAAGCTTTTCAAAATTTATAATTAGTTGTGATTTATTTTCTCATTCTAAATAAATATTCACTTTTTTACTAGCTTTTTCTATCTTTAGCAATCTTTTTTTTTTTTTTTTTTTTTTTCTTTCTTTGAGACAGACTCTCATTCTGTTGCCCCAGGTAGAGTGCCATTGCGTTGTCATAGCTAACAGCAACCTCAAACTCCAAGTGAAAGGCCTCAAGAGATCCTATCACTTCAAGCTCCTGAGTAGCTGGGACTGTAGGTGCCTGCCATAATATCTGGTGGTTCAGTTTTCTATTTTAGTGGAGACGGGTCTCACTCTTGCTCAGGCTGGTCTCGAACACTTGAGTGCAAGCAACCCATCCACCTCTGCCTCCCAGAGTGCTAGGCGTGAGACCTGTCTTTAGCAATCTTTTGGTTAAGTGTTTAGCAATGTGACAGGCATGGATACTACACTGTTTCCTATTTCTGTCTGACCAGCTTATAGTCAATAAATGTTAATTGAGTCAATAAAAGCATAAATCATTGCACTCTGGGATGGTTAGATGGACCAAAAAGAAGGAGTCCTGATCTTGCATTTGGAGGGTAGGTAGAATTTGAAGCAGTGATGGGGTAGTGGCATAAACGAAGGTGTGGAGATACGAAAGGCCGCAGAAGTTATCATGGATAACAAATAGTGAAGATTGGTTCTAGCAAAAGGTATGTGTTGAATAAGGGGTGAGAAAATTGGAAAGGAAGTTTTAGGCCTCATGAAGGTGCCCACACCTTGAGTGTCAGACTGAGGACATCTAACATATTCATATGTTCATGAGAGAAGGTACTGGACATCGGTTGCTTTTGCATACCCATGACCGTGCTCTCCTCTGGAGACAGCACCCTTACATTCCGTGGGAAACATGCTTTTTCTACTCTTACTCCATGCAGTTTGCATAGGTTGACATTACCCTCCCAGCTCTAAGTCGGATCCATGCCCAGGTCTTTCAAACTGACGTCTCGTGTCAGCACTTGTGGTGGACAACTGAGAAAGCACTCTCTTTCCAGTGATGTTAATGATCCTACACTCCACAGCGCAGGTCTGCAGGCAGTGGCTGCTATGTTGTCACACTTAGGAAGAACGTGCCTGACAGAGAAGCCAGCGTACAAGGTGGAGAGAGAGACCCTGAACAACACTGCTTTTGTTCCTAGATCCCGCTGTGCTTGGAGGTTGATATCTTGGCCTTTTTCCTGTATGTGAAGTACAGAGGAAGAATTAGAGGGCTTGGTAACTAGAACAAAAGGAAAGCAAAAAATAACTAGAATTTTGAGATTAACTAAGTGAACAACAGTGCTGCTGATAGAAATTTGTGACTCGGGCGGTGCCTGTGGCTCAGTGAGTAGGGCGCCAGCCCCCTATACTGAGGATGGTGGGTTCAAACCCAGCCCCCACCAAACTGCAACAAAAAAATAGCCAGGTGTTGTGGCGGGCGCCTGTGGTCCCAGCTATTCAGGAGGCTGAGGCAAGAGAATCGCCTAAGCCCAAGAGCTGGAGGTTGCTGTGAGCTGTGATGCCACGGCAGACAAAGTGAGACTCTGTCTCTACCAAATAAAAAAAAGAAAGAAAAGAAAAGAAAACAAATTTGTGAGTCAGAAAGGGTACCACGTGTCCTTAACTCCTCTAGGGGTAGATACATTTATTCTTACACTTTGACTTTGAGAGAAAAACCAAGTGGAAACATTTAGGAGGCAGTTGAAATTTAGACTTAAGCCTCAGGAGAAAACTCAGGAAGCAGGATGTGGGAAATGAATGTGCTGCCAAGGTGGAACGTGAGGCGACCTGCGGGGAGAGGGGAGTCTGTAACAGCAGAGCACGGGAGGGACTGACAGCAGGCATGTCCAGGAGAACAGGGCTAGGAGTGAGTCAGGCCTTTCCCCTCCCAGTCATCTAGTCTTCCCTGGCTGCAGCTCAGGAGGCAAAGTCTGTGGAACAGGACAGGCTGCTGAGGCGGGCACAGCTGCTTAAAAGGGACCCGCAAGGCTCCCAGGGGCAGCGGGAAGACCTGAATGTGGGTGAGATTTCTGGGGAAGTGGTTGTAGAGAAGAAAGGAATCAAGAGTGAAGAAAACAGAAATGAGAAGATTGATTAGAAAACTTTCTCAGAATTCAAAGAAAAGAGAACCTTTTAAATAGTGGGCGGTCATTTGCAGAGGACTACAGAGGGAAATGTGAATGAACAGCACTGGAGAATGGAGATTCATCGGAACTCCGGAAGTGGAGCTAGAGTGAGCTGGGTGGATAGCAGGAAAGTGGAAGCAGCGGGTGGACACCGGGAGTTTGGCAGAGAAAGGCAGGAGAGGAGCAGGGTAAGGTACCAAGGCGGTGAGTTAGCCACAGTTTTTCCTTGGTTTTGTTTATTTCTAGGGCAGGGCGGGCTTATTTCAGAGGGTAGATGGAAGAGAAGGGCAGTGACTCAGGAGACAGTGAAGGTGCTGGAGAGAGGAAAGGACTCAACAGTGAGGAGGAAGGTAAGGCCACAGCAGAGGAGGGAGCAGAGGGGAGATGTAGAGCACGTTCCCCATCTGACACAGGTGGAGAGGGTGAAAGGAAGGGTGTAAAGAGAGATGCTCCGAGGAGAACGAGGGGAGAAGAGGCACTGCTCTTGTGTTTCCAGCATAGATAAGACAGTAACGTGAGTGTCTGCTGTGATCAACACGGTCTGTGAATCAAGTTACAGTGGGGGTGTCCACATTGCTTCACCCACGTGGGACTCTGCAGAAGATTATGTTACTGTACACCGATGTTTGAGCTAGGGGAAAAAGTGTTAGAAGGAGATACAGTCTGCTGTACACCTTAGCTTCGTAAATTTCAATGAAAATGGGGCAACTGTCTGTTGTCATGACGGGAAGTAAATAATGCAATCGCATCATGACAGAATACGTGTGATAAAACTCGTCAGCATTTATACAGAGTAAAAGTACAGACTTAATTGACTGCAACATATATTTCATAACTCTGTACTCTGAAATTATACACTTTTTTCTTTGAGAGGATCTCAGAGAAGCCAATTATAGAGTTTGGTAGCTGTGACTTTTTGTTGAGTAATACATCCTTTACCACAACCAGAGGAGAAGCTTCCTATGACTCAGAGGCAGAGGCAGGAGGTAATCCACCCTTGGTTCTATCAGATCAAACTACTCAAAAGCAAAACTGGTGAAACCTGCTGAGAAGGAGGGCGTCGTTGCACCTTATTTGATAAAAGTTGCTGCCGTCTCTGACAAAATTGAACTATTCTTCAAGACAATATATTTTGTCCTGAAAAGGCAGCCAGTGTCATTAGTGACAGCAGTTATGACCCCACTGGATCCATTTTTGATCCAGTCATTTGGCATGTAACCTCCCCCACCCCCCAAGGTACCCCTTCTGGGAACTCTCTGTGCAGGTTCCCAGATACAGCCTTCCATGAGTGCCTATAAGGATAAAAAGCACAGGTAGTGACAAGAGCCGACAGGCAGGGGCATGTAACAAGCAGGACTCTCCCATTAAGACCAACTTACTTAAGAAGACAGTTACTTCAAAGACGTGTGAGCCCAAGGGAACTAGATAAAAAGTCTAAGATCATGTTTGTAGGAGGAAAAGACTGTGGGAAAATATAATTATTTCTTACAAAGCAAATAACCAGAACCATCTCAGTATGATGGACTAGTGAGAACATAATTGAGTTAGATCCTGTGACTGTGATTGATGAGATTATCCAGAGTGAAGTGATCCTAATAAATGCACAACTTGGGGCTTTCTGCTGGCGAGGGTCAGCGTACCCAAGGGCTGTTTGGAAATGTGTGGGGCGTTTTTGTTGGTTACAGTGACTGGATACAGCTGGCATTTTGCAGGCATGAGGGTAGGGATGCTAAATGTCCTGTAGTACTGGCCATACAGATAGCTCAGCACCAGGGGCATGGTCCTCTGATCATGTTCTTATCAACCTGTTGGAAACAGTCATAGATCCCAGAGAGTTCTGTCTCATGAACTGGATGTCATGTTTTTTATTTATTTTTTTTTTTTTTAATTTCAGATTAATAGAAGGAAAACCCCAGGGATTCAACTACATTTTCATTTCTAAAGTAAAGTTCAGGTTGTAGTTGAGTCCTTCACTTAGGAGGTTTGCTGAACACCCACAGTGTGCACATTAGGTGAGATCCCCCCTCGCCCTCCCACTTCCCATCTCCCTCTCTCTCCTCTCCCCTCCCTCTTGCTAGACTATACTTGTGTTTTTTCTTTCATGTGGGCATGTAGTTGTTTATATGTTGGTTTCATATTAATACTTGGGCTGCTTCCATTGATTTCAAAACCAAGAAAAGACCTAACAAAAAGGAAAACTATAGGCCAATACCTTTTTTTCTTTTTTTTTTTTTTGAGACAGAGTCTCATTCTGTCACTGTGGGTAGAGTGTTGTGGCATCATAACTCACAACATCCATAGCTCAAGTGGTCCTCTTACTTCAGCCTCCCAAGTAGCTGGGACCACAGGCCTATGCCACTGTGCCCGGCTACTTTTTTTATCTTTAGTAGAGATGGGGTCTCACTCTTGCTCAGGCTGGTATCAAACTCTTGAGTTCAAAGCAATCCACTTGCTTCTACCTCCCAGAAGGCTGGTATTACAGGCGTGAATATCAATGCAAAAATATTCAATAAGATCCTCGCAAACAGAATACAGCAACACATTAAAAAAATTATACATTACGATTAAGTGGGTTTTATCCCACTTGCAAGGTTTGTTCAACATATGTAAATCCATAAATGTAATTCACCACATAAATAGAAGCAAAAACAAAGACCGTATGATTCTCTCAATTGATGCAGAAAAGACTTTTGACAAAATTCAACAGACTTTTCAGACAAGAACACTTAAGAAAATAGGCGGGGTAGAATATTTCTTAAACTGATAGAGGCCCTCCACAAAAAACTACAGCCAATATTGTATAGCTGGAGTAAAATTGAAGGCATTTGCACTTAGAGCTGGAACTAGACATGATGCCCACTGTCTCCACTGCTATTCCAGTGCTACTGTAGTGCTGGAAGTCCTGGCTAATGCAGTCAGGCAAGAGATGGAGAGCAAGGGTATTCAAATGGGGACAGAGGAGGTCAAACTCTTACTCCATGCAGATGACATGATTTTATACCTGGAAACCCCAGGGACTCAACTACAAAACTCTTAGAAGTGATCAAGAAAAGAAAGTGTCCACAGATCAGTGGACTTCCTATATGCCGGTAACAGTCCAGCTGAGATTTCATGGCCTTTTAATCTGACAAATCAAGTTATTTGAAAATACAATTCAAATGAATTGAATATTTTAGGCATTGACTAATTCAGTGCTATTTTTAAATATGAAGGATGATATACGTACCAAGGAACCAACCTTCGAGTCTGTGGAGATTGCATAAAGTTGTCTGTATCTACTTTCAAAATAAGATGAAATAAATAGCCTGGCCATTGGTCAGGCCTCTCACTTCAAACTCTTGAAACAGAAATTCCATACAGGGCATCAACCTTTTGGCACCTTGACTCCTTTCCCAGCAGGAATCTTCTCTGCTATCCTCCCAGGAAGCCATAATCTAACCAGATCTCTCTCTCTCTCTTTTTTTTTTTTTTTTTTTTTTTTTTTTGCAGTTTCTGGCTGGGGCCATGTTTGAACTCACCACCTCCAGCATATAGGGCCGGTGTCCTACTCCTTTGAGCCACAGGCACCGCCCTAACCAAATCTCTTTATTTGGTGCAGTGCTTCCTGCCTACGTTGCTGTCTCATTTGTCATCCTTGGTTTCCCCTTTCCCTTATGTACCACTTTCCCTCTGCAATCTATCAACAGGTTCTATTGGTTTATCTCCACTTTCCTCCACTGCCCCAGCTGACACCCGATCTAAGCACTACTGTCTCTCTTCTGGACTCCAGCAATAGCCTCAACCTGTTCTTCCTGGTCCCTCTCTGCCTCATCCTTGCTCCAGATCCCAGAGGACAGGCTTTCTGTTTTTTTCTCATTCAGTATGATATAAGCTATGGGCCAGTCATATATGGCTTTTATTGTGTTGAAGTAAGTTCCTTCTGTAACCTGTTTTTTGGAAGTTTTTATCATGAAAGGATGTTGAATTTTCTTGATTGCTTCTTCAGTATCAGTTGAAATTATTGTAATGTTTTTGTCCTTCATTATGTTGATATGATGTATCACATTGATTGATTTGCATATGTTGAACCATCCTTGCACTCCTGGGATGAGCCCCACTTGATCATTATGAATAATCTTTTTAAGGTATTGTTGAATTCCATTTGCTAGTATTTTGTTGAGGATTTTTGCATGTGTTCATCGGAGATATTGGCCTATAATTTTCTTTTTTGTTGTGGTGGTGGTGTCTTTGTCTGGTTTTGGTACCAGAGTGATACAGGTCTCAAGGTTGGGAGTATCCCCTTCTTGATTTTTTGGAATAGTGTAAGTTAGATTAATATTAATTCTTTTTTAAATGATTAGTAGAATTTAGCATCACCTGAGTTGATTATAGAAATAGTGATCTTTCATAATTGCCATTTATACCCATTGCTAGGGTTTTCTTAGATGTTGATGAAGAGTCTTGGTATATAGCAATGTGTTTGTTTTGCAACAGTAACTGAGAATGACAGTGTCTTCCAGCTGGCCTGCTCATACAACAATGAGTGCAAACAGACTGTGTGAAAAGTGTGAAAAGAAAACATTAGAACATCTAACTGCTAAAATCTCACATTGTGAATGTTTACTTTTGTGTTTTTTCCTATTGATAGTGCCTACATATAATTTTTACAAATGACTATACTTTTATTATGGATGTGGTCAATTAGGTCCAGTTTTTACTGACCAGGATGCATAATCATATACTATTGAAGACCATACTGGAGACCATAGGCAATCAGTTAGGCATACAAGCAGAATATATTAGATTTTAGTTTGCAGAGCAATGTCTAACTTGTGCGCTATTTACTGATCACTTAACTATTTGTTTGGTGACCAGGAGTATGAACCTGTAAGGAGGGAATAACCTGCTGCTGGTAACAAAGGAACTTCAAACCAAAACACCCAGTCATGGCCATGATAAGATGCCCTGGAAGGGTGCATTGGCACAATGGTATGGGAGTCAGACACATTTCAGTATGACTCAAACTCTGCCTCTTATTAACCTCATGATTTTGGGAAAGTAACTTAACCTTTGACTTAGCTGAGCCCTGATTACCTTACTTTTATGACGTGTTTTCTGTTAAAACAAAATGAAATACTGTAAGTAAAGCACTCAGCATTGTGCCTGGTACAATGCAGGCACAACAGATGTTGTTTCATTTAATTTCCTTGTCTCTCACTGGTAGTCCTTACATATGCCGAGTGTATTGCCAAGTCTATAAGATATGGCCAAGTGAAATATTGAAGAATGACATGGCTTGGGAGCTACATGGCCATAAGCCTTGCCAAAGTAAAAACAAAAGCAAAAACACTGCAATTAATAATGAAAAGGAACCATGCCAGATGGTGCTGTCTAAAAAGAGGCTCTTTATCTACACAGAAGGCCTGATACGCCCACCCCCACCCCCACCCAAAGAAGTGGAGAGCACAGTATGTATTCCTAATTTCTGGTGCTGGCCTTGGCAGGGATCCAGGTGGGGGCTGCAGAGTAAAGAAACCCCCCAATGCCTCTCTCTGTTGGAGTTCCACGACCTGCGTGCACTCGCTGGCATTTGTCAATAGCCCCAGCAGGGCAGGCAAGGCACAGGGGACAGAACAGCAGCAGCAGGGACTTTGCAGAGCCAGCAGAGGCCCCTCTCAGGCTTCATGCAGACAAAGCTAAGACTGGGTGACTAGAGAAACTTCTTTTCTGGCTTTCTGGAGCCAGGATAGGGATATTTTCCTATTCAGTTGGTTTTAACCCAGAATGCAGTAGGATAAGGGGGAGCCAGGGTGGCAGGGGCATTTTGATGTTCAATATACTTGATGAGTTTTTTAAAATGTCACTGGGTGTCCCCTCTTCGCCTAAAGCATATCTTGTAGATAAAGCCTATGGTAGGCTGTGTAATGACTCCAAAGATATCCAGGTCCTAATCTGGGAAGGTTATTTTACTTCTATCTACTATAGACTAAGGTGCCTTAGTCTACTTGTGTTGCTATAAAGGAATACCCGAAGCTAAGTCATGTATAAGGAAAAGAGGTTTATTTGGCTCACAGTTCTGCAGGCTGTAGGAGAGGCATGACACCACATCTGCTCCTGCGAGGCCCTCTGGATGCTTCCACCCCTGGTGGAAGGTGAAGGGGAGCCAGCATGTGCAGAGATCACAAGGGAGAGAGGAGGCGAGGAAGAGGAGGGAGATGCCAGGCTCTTTTTAACAACCAGTTCTCCGGGGAACTAACAGAATAAGAACTTATTCTTTGCCATAAGGATATCACCAAGAAATTCATGACAGCCCCGTGATCCAAGTGCCTTCTAATAGGCCCCATCCCCACCAGTGGGGATCATAAGATTTCAGAGGACAAACATACAAACTATAGCACATGGCAAAAAAGATTTTTCGGAAGTGATTAACTTAAAAGGTCTCAAGATGAGATTATCCTGCATTATCCAGATGAGCTCTAAATGCAGCTGCAGGTGTCCTTTTAAGAAAGAAGCAATGGGCGATTGGATGCAGAAGGCAAAATGAGGACTCAAAACGCTATCCTGATAGTTTTGGGGTGGAGGAAGGAGTGTAATACATGTGGTTCTCAGGGCTGGGACAGGCAAGGCGATGGGTGCAGCCCTAGACATTCCAGGGGAGCCACGGCCCTGCCCTGCCCACACCTGGGAAACTGCTCTTCTGACTATAAGAGAATCAACGTGTGTTGAGTCCCAAACTTGTGGTATTTGTTACAGCAGCTATAGGAAACAAATGCACAACCTTGTACCTGATGAAATTTTGTTTTTGCCCAAGTTTTATATACACATAATCTCATTGGATACCCACAATAATACATATATAATGCCACTCCATGGCATGTATGTTGTTATAACCATTTTATAGATGAGAAAATTGAGGTTCAGAGAGGTTAAGCAATGAATGAGATCATCCAGATAATAGGAAGAGGGACATTGGGATTTGTTTTTGTTTCACTCTGTGCTCTGGGTAGAGTGCTATGCTGTCATAGCTCACAGCAACCTCAAACTCTTGGGGTAGAGCCATCCTCTTGTCTCAGCCTCCTGAGTAGCTCAGACTATAGCCTCCCGAGTAGCTGAGACTATAGCCCACCGGCTAGTTTTTCTATTTTCAGTAGAGATGGGATCTCAAACTTCTGAGCTCAAGCAAGAAGAGTGGTAGGATTACAGGCATGAGTCACGGTGCCTGGTCAGACATGGAGATTTGAACCCAGCTCTGTCTCATTTTAGAGAGTGTGTCTTGTTAATGACTATGCACTTCTGCATATCACAATGTGAATTTTACTGTTGAGAAATGAGTCACAAAGAGGCTAGTACTTGTCTGGTGATGTAAGAAAGGAGTGGGCTGCAGGGAGAAGCTAAGGTCACCGACTATTTTCTGATGTCTTTTATCAAGATACAGAGTGTAAGGAGAGCAAGGAGAGCAGGCGATTACCTTTCCTTTTTCTCAGATTGCTTCATTTCTTCATTTTCTAAGGAGTCATGCAGTCTCTCTCTTTTTTTTTTTTTTAGACAGAGTCTCAAGCTGTCACCCTGGGTAGAGTATCGTGACATCACAGCTCACAGTAACCTCAAACTCCTGGGCTTAAGCGAGTCTCCTGCCTCCACCTCCCAAGTAGCTGGGACTACAGGTGCCCACCACAATGTTTCTCTCTCTCTCTCTCTCTCTCTCTCTCTCTCTCTATATATATATATATATATATATATTTTTTTTTTTTTTTTTTTTTTTTTTTTTTAAGACTCATTTTTTTTTTTTTTGCCACCGGGGGAATAAAAACATCAAAAA